>CAKNWT010330428.1:16730-30589 GCA_932066315.1 Andricus coriarius | reverse complement strand
AAGTATTAAATGCTTAAAAAAATGCCCTTTCCTTGTTCTCCGCCTACAAATTGGTAAGTTTGAGAAGGATTTTCGAAACCAAGGGTAATAAAATATAATTTGTCACTTGTACCTCTAAAAAGTATGTCTCAAAAACGATTATTCTTGCATATCGATTTTCATCTTTCCGCACTTAAAGATAAGAGAATTTTAAGTTGAAAAGTTTCCCCCTAATTTTTTTCCTGGAACGTGTAATGACAATGTGATGAGTTTTTGACGATTTTTTTTTGTTATTTTGATCGGTACCAATGTAATTCTTCAATAAATAAGTCATAGTATCACATATGTGTATGAATCAATGGTAAAATTTAAAAGATTTATTTTTAAACTAACACAAAACGTGTTAAGCCTTAGCGCATTTTTATTATGTGTCATTACAAGTTCCAGGTAAATTGGACACTTTTCGGGAAAATATATCAATTGTTACCTAACACATCTTTAACGGGAGTCATAGTGAATAATTCTTCTAAAGGGCTTTTTTATTTATTCTTTTGAACAAGCACAATCAATGTTTTGTTGTTGTTTGACATTACACGTCCTGTAATCGCACGTCACAGAATTCAAACTCAGGGATGAAACGCAAATAGGTTAACCATGTGCCTCATGATTTTTTATTGAACAAAGCATCCTATTAACATTATTCTATTCTAAAATACTTGAGATTGTTAAGGAATGAAATATCTAATGCATTTTGTCATGAAGAAGTTCGAAGGTAACGATTAATAATAATTTAGGGTCTCGTTCCATGAGCTGTGAGCCGGCCCTGAGGTGTCAGTTTCAAATACGTGTATTTCAGTGTATTTGTGTGATGGAGTCTGTTTTAATTAATTCATTATGTCATCAGGAGAAGAAAATATATTACTTAAATATAGTTTTGAGCGATTTTTAAAACCTCGAACATATTATAACCTCCAAAATGCGTTTTTTCTTCTTAGAACTGATTGTATTTCAAATCTGACATTTTATAGGTCAAGTTTATAAAGACCAATGTAATTTACTTTGATATTTTTAGTTCTCATTAATTTTATTCTTCTGATCCTTTTATAAAATAATGTTAAAAGATTCGCATTTTTTTAAATATTTACAGTACTTCATTTTATAGGTTATGTGTGTTTTGAAAAAGTAATATTTATGTAAATTAAGTATGATTTAAATGAATAAAAAAGAAAAAAAAGTTAGCAAAGAAATAAAGAGACGTATGAAAAAATAAATCCGTCTTTTAGAGACGTATTCCTCTGGGAGCGTCTATAATTTTGATAAATTATAGTGTTTTTAACAAAAATTTATTAATAATTATGAAATGCTTTCTTGAATCTTAGAGTACTGGGGAGTTCATTCGTCCAGCTTATAACATTCGCATGCAGTGAACCAAAATACGGAAGGACAACCATTCGTATAAAAATATATTTTTTTAATTTTTAATCCACTATATTGGATAAACTATTTTGAGTTTTAAAATTCTATTATTATATTTGGATTCAGCGAACTAAAGACCTTAGGATGACCATTTTTATCAACTGGTGACTGTTTTGAAAATTTTGATCCGCAAAATTGGATCAGCCATCTTGAATTTTGAAATTCTGCTATAAAATTCGAAATCAGTGAACAGAAAAACTTTAGAATGCTCATTTCGATAGAAATTGGTCCATGAATCCAAATTCCAAAAGAAAACCGATTACTCTGTCAAAAAATTGTTTAAAAAAATTTGCAAAAAATATTTTTAAGCTCAAATATTTTAATTATTGCTTATTGTAGCACCAATGAATAGACGTGATACAAAAAGAAACCTATTTCGAACATTTGTTGCAAAAAAAGTTGCTTCTATCAAAAGTGACCTTAAGACAGAGAATCACCCATATATATACCATTTTTCACGTCTAATATTATTTCATATATTTTGCAATCTTTCAAATATTAATTGATAATTTTAAATTATTTTTGCTATTATGAACTTGCATAATTTGTATGGCTTTCCTTCATTTCTCAGTGCAAAAGAAAAAAGTGATGGTAAGTCAGAAAATCCTGGGGGGAGGGTCAATCGCCGCTTTCGCCACCATTGTAGACCCGCGCCTGATGGAGGGTGAATTTTTTTATTTTAGTTGACTAGTTATTGCTTGAATAATTTAGAATTCTTCAAATGCAACTTTTTACATAAAAGAGATAAAAAGAACGCACTTTTTTGCTATTTTCAACACGTTGCATTACTTTCTGCTGATCCTTTGTTTTTTTTAAACTTATAGTGGGAAAAAATCTAAACTTTTGGTTTTTCAGGCAAACCAAATCCCCCATACATCCTCCCGGAAGCTACACTATATAGCGTGAAACAAATTTCCGATGAACCGTGATCTTCTCTTTGGATAGCGATGACGTTCGCTTGGCCGTCTATCGCCCGGATTTGCGAGGAAAAATCGGCAAGCCCGAGACCTGAAAAATGAGCAGGTGGAGGGATTTCGGAAACAAAATGCGAATGAGGACCGATTCCAGCTCTTTATTCGGGTCACGCGATACCAGTAAAGCCAGGAAAATCCATCTGTCTCGTCACTCGTTAGAGATATCGATTCTTTCTGTCGTTCGCACTGTCATGTAAACGCATTTCACCAACGGGGACAACATTGATTGCCATAGATTTTTTATATTTCTGTCACTTCAATCATTCATAAGTGGAATTTATATTCGAAAAGCTCTTCTTGCGATTCGCATTCACCCTGTTGGAAAAAGGAAGCTCTTTTTTCATCACATAAATAATGATTCCATTCAGACTAAAAGCAATGTATAAGTTTAACACAAATTTTCAGTTTCCAGATTTCAACCGAAAAACTATACTTTTTATTTATGTTCATTGATATAAAATATTGATGTAAATTTGATGAATTATTATTGGTCGATCACGTACAGGAAACAAGGGATACATTGCATCCATACTACACTACACTACATGATTATGGTAAGCAAACAAGATCGGATTTAGGTGGGTGGACTTCGACCACTAGAAGAGTTGTGGTTTTAAAAGAACAACACATCCTACTGATCAAACATAGAAAAGGATGTAGTTTTTGTAGCACACATTCAATATTTAACGAGAAATTTGCATTTACATCATTGTCACTACAGTACTTACACTGAATTAAATAAAGCTAAACATTTATATCAGCAACACCTTTTAAATTGTGAGATTAAGAATACAATAGGTCAAAATAAGAAATTATGCAGATATGCTTCATTTTTAAAACATCATTTATTGAAAACAATCAAAGGAGATTCGTTATATACCCTTTTTTAGTCTCAGAATTTAGTTTTAAAGAGACTAGCTGATTGCATAAAAAGTTTGAATTCGGGACGGGAAAAATTTCTTTAGAAAATGATAAAGCTCTAATGGTCTAAAGGGCTAAATGTTCAAACAAAGATATACAAAATGACATTGAAGAAAGCATTACTTTAGGCAATAAATCTGGTATACCTCATAACAATCAAATACCCACTAATAATATAATTTCTATCTTAGAATATTGTATGCAATCCTTAGAACAATCTCAGAAACAAGAATTTAGAAACATGTGTTACCAAACTAATATCTAACAATAAAGGAAACAATAAATTCAATAAACATAAAAATATTGACAAAATCGCCGAGTAAAAGAATAATAATGAAGATTTAATTTGTTTGAAAGCCGAAAAACGTAATATAACCATAGCTTTCAATAGAAACCCACGTGAAAGAGTTATGTATAGTTTATATACAGTGGACAAAACAATGATATTTTTAATTTGCTTTATGAATTTTTTCTGTATAAAACAAATGCAAATATCAGTGTTCATCTCACAATAAATAAACCACACACCCTGGAATGATGTTTCAACAATACAATTTTCTATAGAAAATTAAACACAAGCTTACTTCATTTAGTTGAAAAGAAAGACAATGATGCTTTTAAAAGGTCCGTAAACCTAAACCTTAAATTGAGATTAATAGTCTCTTCCATCGGATCTCCAACTTACAAAGTAGCTTTCTATTGAGCGACAATCTTGAAGTCTGTACAAGGGAAAATAGATTCTTTTCTCGAAAATAGTATGGATTTTAAAAATAAAATTAAAAATTAAAAATATAATAATACCAATATGTCATTCTTCAGCACCTTTAGACATGGTATCCATGTTTGATAACATTTCGTTAGATTAAGCTCTAAAATGTTTAGATCACAAATTAAACACTCATAGAAATGCAATAATGATTTTAATTTATGAAGTAATTATTGCTGTCAAGTCAGTTTTTCTAAAAATACAATGTTTTCTTTTAACAAAAAAAAAATTTAACAAGTTTCAGGTTTCCCAATGGGTCTTTGTCTCCGAATATAGCATTGTGCATGAATATGTCTAGAAAATAGCCTGATCAAATCTTAATTTTGATCCAATCTTTCATTCGATAAAGTTCACATCTAAAATTAAAGCTAACGACACTCTAAATTATTTAGATCTTTGTATTATCAAAATTGAGGTAAATGGTACTCTCATTACCAATTTGTATAATAAGCCGACCTCTTCGGGACAATAGTTGAATAAGAATTAACACCAGCTTATCAGTTAGAAGATTGGTTTAATCAAAAATGTAATTAAAGGAGGCATAAACTTATTGATGTCATTTTTGGTAAAAGAAATTTTTAATAAAAGAAACTCTACAAATTAATAACTATCCAAACCTCTTGTAGATAGAATTGTAAAAGGTAGAATGCATAAGAATTATAATAATTCAAAAATGGGGTCTCCAATTTTCACTGTATATATTAACGATGCACGGAGAAAAATGGATGTTTGAACGTAACATCTATATGTTCACGTTTAACATATTTTATGTTTAACTATAGGACAGCAATCTAGATGTTCATAGTTATGATCTGTAGATATTAAAAAGTGAGATGTTACTCTGAAACATCCACAATGTTGAGCTGAAATATCCGAAATATTAGATTTGTGGTTATGCCAAATAACGGCTGCAAATATTTGAGGAGTTTACTTATTTCTGATCATTTAAAGAATTAATTGATAACTTATTTGGGAATTTAAAATTAAACTTGAATGTTTCTACATGAACGAAGAACATATAAAGGGCATGGAATGTCGATCAGATGATACATTCAGTCAAGTTGAGGTTATGTTTAATATTTGTGATTCGAAATAAAAAATAAAAACGAGGTAAGTAAGCTGAGAATGAATGATCTGTAATCAGCATTTAAAATTCTATCCATTTTAGGTTACTTAAACTCAAATTGTATTTTAGATTTTCAAACATTTTGTCAAAAGTGTTCGAGTCAATATATAACCGCAAAATTAAGAACCTTGTTCCGTCGTGTAGACAGAAAAAATTCGTTATCCAATTTTAATTAGGGATTGCTAATTTTTATTCTTTGGAAATATTCTGAAATTGTAATATATTCCATAATTTTACTATCAAAAATATATAGCCGTCAAATATAGTCCTTAAATGTCAATGCGCGATGTGCATGCGCTAGAACGATTTTAACATCTGAATGTGTTTCCGTTTAACATAAAAATATGTTTACGCCTAACATCTCAAAAAGATAGTAGATGTTCGGCATGAATATCTACATGTTAGGCGGTACAATATTAACCTTTGAACATCTACATTTAAACATCCTTTTTTCTCCGTGTGTATTTGAAAACATTATATCGTTTATTCTGATCTTCGCTGACCACATTAACATTTTTAGGATAATAATAAATTTAAATGATGCTGAAATTCTTCAGAACGATTTAGAAATCTTAGTCAAATGGTGTGAAAAAAACTTTTTAATAATCAGTGCTCAGAAGTGCAACGTAATGTCTTTTCATAGGCGGCAGTCACTCATACGTTTTGAGTATAAGATTGGGAAAAGAGCGATACCAAGGGTAAATAAATTGCGCGATTTGGGTATCTTATTTGACGATCGTTTATCTTTTATCGAGCATACTCGTTTCATTGCTGCCGCAGCAGCAACAGCCTTAGGATTTGTAATCAGATCGTGCAAGAATTTTAAAAACCCCAGTACTCTAACAATCCTGTTTAATACCTTTGGACGATCGCGACTTGAAAATGCTGCGCAAGTTTGGAACCCAATGTTTCAAAAGTATGGGGATGAATTGGAAACAACCCAAAAAAGATTTTTGCAATATCTTATTTTCAAAAATGAAGGCGTATATCCGACGCGAGGTTCAGACTATCGAGAAATGTGCAAAAAATGTAACTTCCTAGCACTGGCTGAACGTCGAGTATATGCCTGTTGTTACTTCTTATTTAAGCTTATTAGAAATCAGATAGACTCATCCTTCTTGTTGGGATGTCTACAATTCAAAGTGCCTCGACAATCAATCAGACGGGATGTACCATTCTACATACCGCTACCAAATTCTTCTATGGGTTTCAATTCACCTATTTATGTAATGTGTAATCATATAAACTTAATGCATCTAAGAGCTGAAAGCTTAATTGATATCATACACGTTACCGAAAAAACATTCACCGAAAACCTACTTCGATATCTTTTAGATTCGCGCTTTACAACATAAGTACACGACAGATTATTGTTATTATATTGTATCTTCAAGCTCCTCACTTAGTGCATTTTCATTACTATATATTGTACATCTCTTATATTTTATATCTTCAATGCGAGATTTTCAATGTCAATAAATGCACGACGACATCGAAATATTACTATTATATTTTAAGAACTAAAGTCAAAATGTATGTAACTATGTATATTTCTTGGTTGCCCACTCATGGTATAAACGCGGGCATTCGAATGAATAAACAAACAAACAAACAACAATAAAAAACATAAATGGTCTGACAATAATAATGCTACTCTACCGTATATTTAAGGCTTATCCGACAGAATTAAAAGTTCGATAAAAGAGTTAAGAATTAATTTTTATTGAAAAATTTCCGCAAATTAGAAAATCTATATGCAAATAAAAAAGATCATGATAAAATATAAAATCTGCCTAACGTCGGATACGTTATCAAATGTAAATGATGAAACAAAATATATATTGGTGAATCTTGCAGGAGATTGAAAACCCGTATAACTGAACACAAAAGAGATTGCCAATTAGGCAATATAAATTCTAGACTATTTCAGCATGCTTGAGCAAAACAAAGTATTGCCTATAAACGAAAGATTATTTATTTTTTGACTGAATGTATGCATATTAATAATTATTACCAATCCATTTTTAATTAACCTCTTTATAAATATCTAGCTTTTTGGTGCGCGCGTCATAGTTTTAAGTTTATCAGTCTGCGTATTTTACACTCTGTGGCGATCCTAACGTTCGAGTTTCACAGCTGTTGTGACATCGTCCTCTTTCCGTTATCTAATATTAAAATGTCCTCATTATTTGTGAAAAAATAACCGACTATAACCTGCCAAAACTTTCAAAAGCAGGTTAAGATTTCTTCGTATAATGAGTTCTTTTGGCTTTTTAGGGGTTTCTTAAACTATTGTTACCGATATTTTCGTATTGATTTGATTGCCTTCAAGCAATGATACAGGTAGATCTCAATAGTTATCAATTTTTTTAATTATTTTTATAATCGAACAATTTTACCATTTTCAAAAGTTAGCACGTCTTTATATAGAGAAGACTACCATGCAGTAGATAATGATCATCAGTAGAGAATATCAAATAACTAGAAAATTAGCCAACAATGTTGGTCATTAACTATTGTTTGAGAGCAAAAAATGCATTCTAACATGAAAAAAATCTTACATTTTCTTTATGCATGTTTTTCATCTAAGTTGAATTTTTCCGTGGCATGTTTTTACATTAGATTCAGAACTTTAAGGTTAATGAGCAAAACTTATGTGGGGAAAGTGTTGATTTTTATTACTTATAAATATTTCAGGACTTTTATTTGAAATTCTATTTTCCAACAGTAGTTAACCAACAGTCGATAACCGTCGCATTTCGCTAGCATGATTCGCCGCACTTAACTTCAACAGGTCATAACTTTCATGATGGTTATGGCTCATATGCGGGTATAAGAAGTTGAAAATATTTAAAAAATTGGTATAAAAATGAACAAATGCTAAATAAAAATATGTGAGTGATCTTTTAGAAAATTGTATTTTTTTAATTTAGTGCTTCTTCTGAGAAGTTCAACAACAATGAATTTAACCGTGGGTTTTCAGCCTCTTAGTCTTCCCATAAAAAGAAGAATTAGTAGTATTTACAAAAAACCGAAATTAAGTTAGGTAGGTGATACCTCGTGTCCACTCACACCAGTGTCACAAAATATCATGAATGAGGAAGATTTCAAATTGTAGCTATTCTGATTTGTCAGAAATTAATAGTACTTTTAACTACTTCTGATAAATAATCTGATTTCATGTAAAAGTATGCGTATGATTAATTATAATTATTGATAATTAGGTATTCTATCATACCCAGGCGTAATACCTAAAGCGATTATCTATTGTTGAATGGACGTGTCAAAATCTTGTGTTCGGCGGTGTTCAATAAAAACGTATAATGCAACTCAGCAATCAATTTTATGAAAAATGTATATGCAAGAATAGTTTATTAAATATATAGGCATCATTTCAATACGACACTATTTTCTTTTTATTGAATACTGACGCAGTTTAACGCTGTGGAAATTTTAGCTATCTACTGTAGGGTGGTCTTCCCTGCACGCAGAAAAATAATAATTTACAACAACTATTTACACTGTTTCAATTTTTCCTGAAAAAGGCCTACACTATGTTAATATAACAATTTACAATGCACATCTTTAATATGGACAACATGTCTTTTTAGTAGATTATTAGTAAAATCTGTAAAACCAGTTGGTTTTACTAAACTTTGTATAAAATTTACTAAAAAGTCATTTTGCCGATAATTGTATTGATCATATTGTAAATTTTACCTATCCTTTTTCTAAATTTATAATATTGAAAAAGATACTAGAATGTGTCAAAACGTCGATGTACTTATTTTGGTTAATAAATACATCATTAGAACGTTTGACCAATGAAACTTTGTTTTTCTCCTTGTAAGAAATTTTCATCAACATTATAACGTTCAAAGAAAACTATATATATATATATAGATTTTATAGGACGTCATTGTTCTATAAAAATCATTCATTGGATTTTGTTGAATAGATATAAAATGTTTGGACTACAATTTGTAACATGTTGTTCTTGCAATGTGAAAAATCTATCCCTCTTTTTAGCCCTCTGAAAACTTTGAATCGATGTATGCTATGACTTAGAAGGTGAACAGGTTAAAACTAGATAAAAGTTATGCGTCTATCTGATAAAAATTTGAAAAGATAGGATATTTTTGCATACATAATATATGTGTATATTTGAACCAAACATTAATGTTATGTGAAGGCTGCTATTATTATAATTAGTAATATTATATGAGGTGAGAGTTATGAAGGACATAATCATAAATCTTGATTCTACGTGTCTAATAATTTAAGGAAATACGCAAACAAATTATACTGTAATTCTAGCTTGGTAAATTGTTTTGGATCAAACTTCGCCGCAAATTGCTCCGGGTCTTGGAGGATTTAAAGACGACCCTGGTCATATGATACGAGGTTCATACAAGCGTATGTATTTACTGGTATCTGCCTAGCTACTTCATCTTGTCGCACCCTCCGACCTCGTATGGCTGTTCCGAACCCACAACGATGTCACTGCTCACCAACAACAACAACAATAACAAGAGCAACATGGACCAACGATACACTGCACAACGAAACCACCGACGCGCACCCTAAATGCTAATAACAAAAAGTTGGACCGTGTGTCGGAACTTGTAGGTGGGTAATGAAACGGATTAATCAGAGGACTGTGTAGAGAGAGAGAGAGAGAGAGAGAGAGTGAGGGGTGGAAAGGTAGAGACTAAAAGATATAGGATAAAGGCTACCTAGAAAGAAAGTCATTATACGAGAGAAAAAGATCCAACTATTGTTTGGAACATGAGTCTACATGAAAACCTCAATGTGTCCTTAAATTAAATAACTAAATAATTAATTTTTTATGTTTTATCATTTTAGTTATCTTTTTCTAAATAAAAATCCAAAAGGTTTTTCATTGTTTTCTGTGAAATAAATGTCACCTTTTTATAGAATGTGTGGTTTATTTTCGTTAGCAAGCTCTGATGACAATAATATTTATACAAAGCTGGCATTTTCTGTATTTTAGTTAAGTCAGTTAAGAAACGCTTGCACAAACTTTGCTTGCAAATTTTTTTATTATTCATATCACCTATCATTTGTGACGTTCCGCAAGGAAAGGGCCCACTTTGTTGGTATAAAGTTACATATAGGAGCATAGAACCACAAGATACTCGTAAAGCATGGATTGAAGTATGATTTCCCTAGCGGATCCTTGCGGATCTTTAAATATATCTTTACATATCTTTACGTATATATCTTTACATATATAATTTTATCAAAATTACCTCAATTTTGAGCCAACATAAGATGTTTCATTTTTGCTATTGAACAATTTTTATATAAAATTCTGCATGTTTAGGGAAAAGTCGGACATGGTCAGAAATTATATACCGAATTAAGTTATGCTTTTACTGAAATTGAGTAGGTACGTATTGATTAATTTTTACTTATCATATTAGTTTAATTTAATTAAATTTAATATAACAACATAAACTTTTCATTTATGACAATTTTCTATTCAGTACATTTCAATCATTAATATTTAATTATAATTCCTTTGTATAATTGATTGATAAAATCTAAAAAAAAATGTATCGTCTTACTGTACTCGATACATTAGCTAATTCTTCATCTTTTGAAATCAATGAAAACGCTCAAAAATAAGTTTAATCCATATCTGGCATTATTTTTCAAATTTATCAACTCAAAATATAAATCGAACTGAATCTTCGACAAAAAATACTTACTGGATGGTAGTTTACGGGAAATATTTTTAGTAATTTTAAAAAATATTTACAGAAAGGGCTGGTGTAAAAATCTTGGATTTTGTGTCTACACCATCTATTTCGACTTGTAACTCTTGTAATTTTAATGAAACAATGTTTGTCTCCTACAGTTTTAATAAGAGGCCGTCCAAGAACTACGTCACATTGCTTTGGGAGGATAAGAATTTCCATGAAAGTTTCTATGAGAATTTCGATGAGAATTTTCATGAGTATTCGGATGAGAACTTCCATGACAATTTTTATGAGAATTTCGATAAGAATTACTTTGATGAGAATTTCAGTGAGAAATTCGATAAAAATTATATCGATAATTTTGATGAGAATTTCAATGAGAATGATTTCACTGAGAATTTACAAGATAATTATTTCGATGAGAATTTCAATGAAAATGATATCGACCAGAATAGAGATGAAAATTTCCAAGATAATTTCGATGATAATTGCAATGTAGTGCGATACGTTGCAATGAAGGGTTAGAGGGGAAAGAAGAGGAAGAGGGGCAGAAAAAGAGTATAAGCAGGGGAAAAGACTTCATTAACCTTTTTTAGAGGTTCATGACGCCTACTTTGACTTATATTTTCTTTTTCATTTTTCTTTTTTTTTCTTTTAAAAATAAATGTCCATTCTTTTAAAATAAATAGCAAGTGTTGGTTACAACTGTTTCGATAGATTTTTTCACACCATTTTCACTGATCATAAGAGCTTTTTAAAAAGGTATTGTTTAAACCTTATGGTAAATGAGTAGGGCGTTAAAATTTCTGTCGAAATTGAAGTGAGTAAGCAAATTTTTTTCAAATTGATATTGAAGGAGATTACAAGTTGCCCAAATATATGAAATCCATACTTTTAGAGTCGTTATTATTATTGAAGTAAATCACAAATTAATAAGCTAGAAAAAACCTTTTTTCATGAGTGATCCTCAGTTTATTAAATTTTTATTTCCATGAATAATAATAACCATTTTTAATTTCATAATTTTTTAAACATGATTTGGAAAAATTTGATTTCACAAAGTATTTTGATTATACTGATAACGATATTGAATTGAACGAAACATTTATTAACGTAACTAAAATTTGCTTGAATTTAGCGAAAGATGAAAGTACTCTTTTGAAAGAAAACAAATAGGTACGAAAAAAAATTATTAGATAGAAAATCCAAGTGAATTGTTGAAATGGTGTTTAAGATTCCGTCATGCCTGAAAGTGGATAGAAAAAGCAAAGAACGAGTGAAACGTAACCCTAACCCATTCATCATCGCATTACAGAGTTAGCGTGCGCACAATGAAACACCTACGCACTCGGAAATAAGTATATTCAGAAAGCTCATAAATAGCTGCATATGTATGAAAACTCTTGGGTTGATGTATTTGAATACATGCACATAAATTCCCGCATTAAAGTCAGAAGTAAAGGAAAGAGTTATTACCTGCTTCTGAACACTTGCAACGCCGTGTTATGTTTTATGTCTATATAATTGTACCTATCTAAGGGTAAATCGTGAATAATTTTATTTTATAAGGCATTTTTTTAGTTTAGTATATAAGAGGCCTTCCATATACACTGTTTCTAATTTAAGGGGGAGGGGGGTTCTGATGATAACTTTGAACAATGTTTGCGAATTTCTTGAAATATGACCCTACAAAGACACAGTTATTAACAATATAATAAATTTCATAATTACTTTCATATTTCATACTTCCCCTTTTTCCTATTTTAGTTGAGAAATCTAGTATTATATTTTTGGTTAGGAATTTATCTTGTTTGGGTAAAATTCTACTATTGGGTTCAAAGTCTAATTATTTTATTTAAAATGAAACTACTTTGTTAACTGGTTGCAAATTTTTGTTGTTGTTGAGAATGAATGTCTTAAAGTGAAAATTTGATGATTCGATTTTTGATTTAAAAAAAAAAAATCTTTTTTCGTTGAAATTTTAAACATTTTCTTTCAAGTTTTTTTTTTCATTTAATTCAACTAGTTTAAAATTCATCCTTTGGTAGAAAAGTCATCTTTAATAGTTTAAAATGAACTTTTTTGTTGAAAATTCAACTGTCATCTAAAAAATTCTTTTTTTTTTTTGCTTAAAAGATCAACAGTTTTTGGTTAGATTTAAATATCAAAGAGTTCCGTAGCTCCTGACAAAAGCCCTTATAGTTTCGGTCGGTTGTACGTCCTTCGTAGTTTTTTCCAAGAAGGGGAAGTAAGGAGAACTCATAACTCAAAACTCACTACTCAGGAACTCAGAGAACTCAGGAAAGTGAGTGGAGCGGAACTAGAAAAACTGTGTGGTAATGGGGGGGGGGGGGGGGTAATTAAGATGAAATGTGGGGAAAGTGAAGAGTGGAGGAAGCAGATGAGGAAAAAGTTGGGGAAGGGAGCAGAAGCGATGGTTGAAGTGTGAAGAGGGTAAGTAGGAAAATGCAGGGGGAGTAGGGAAATGAAAGCATGGGAGGGGGAGGTTTGGACTACTTATTTGCGCCGTAAGAGGCTACAAAGCCCTTTTTTAAGCGAAAAACGCCTACTTTAACTAATTTTTTATTCAAAAATTCTACCATGTGGTTAATATTGCATATTTGTAAGTTGGGAATTCAACTATTTTTATAAAGTCATATTTTTTGCTAAAAAGTGAAACTGTTTTGTAAGAAAGTAAGAAAATTGATCTCTTTTGGTAGAAAATCTTTTTGATTAAAAATTCAATTATTCTGTTGACAATGCAATACATTTCGATTGGAAATTGGAGAAATTTAATGTGTTTCATATTGAATTCAATATGGCATTCAGATTTATTCTTTTTAAAATAATTAAGGTTACTTTATTGATTATTATAACAGTATTACTTGTAA
>CAKNWT010330428.1:0-12232 GCA_932066315.1 Andricus coriarius | reverse complement strand
CTTCACAACACCACACTCAACCCGTTGACCAAAAACCATCACTAGTCCCCTCCCCGTAACCTCGTCTCATCACGCATTTATTTTGTCTTTCACCCTTCTCAAATTTCCCTCTCCCTTTCATACACATCTGGTAATTTCCACTCGCCAACCTTAGACCCCTCGGCCTCAAATTTCAGTCCCCATTAGCCCTCTATAATTATATACCGCTACGCCCAATCTTCCGCTCCACGTCCCTCCGACATAATTTCTGTCCTTCTTCAATTTAAAAGCTTCGCCACCTCTCACTCTTACCCCTTAACCTTTTCTAGACAACCCTTCAAGTTTGAAAAATGTTAACTTTTTTTAAAATTGTGTTAATCTTCTCTGGAAACATCGAAATTGGACGTTTTATGCAATAACTTTTTATGAAATTAGGATATAGACTTCAAAGTGGCCTTATTAGACGTAATACTGCACTACCGTCGGAAATTGTGCGCTCGACTCTTGTAGCGCTATTAAAAATCACTGCTGACTTCAAACCGCGATATTTTGGTGAAAAAAAATAGGGAATTTTTTAAAAAACAGTTGGAAAGCTTATGAAATTCCACTTCTAGTGGTACCCAACAAAATTCACGATTTTCTTAAATTTTCTACCTCAAATTCAAATTTTAGCACGACCTAGGGAAATTTTTTCATAAACCTCAAAATTACAGAACATCGAGCCTGAAATCTTATCTTTAATTTAAGCCAAGAAAACGTACATAATCTTTATGGGTACCCAAGATATGATTAAAAATGTTCAATCGATTCTGAGCTCAATTACTCACAATTGACACAATTACTGTACAATTGAGCTCAGATACGATTAAACATTTTTAATCATATCTCGGGTACCCTTTAAGGTTATTTAGGTTTTCTTGGCTTAAATTAAAGATAAGGTATCAGGCTCGATGCTCTATAATTTTGAGGTTTTTGAACAAATTTCCCTAGGTCGTGCTAAAAGTTGAAATTGAGGTAGAAAAGTTGAGAAAATCTTGAATTTTGTTTTTAAACTTCTCACGTGCTGTACCATTTTCAGAAGGTCAAAAAAATATTTGTTGGGTATGACTAGACGTGGAATTTCATAAGCTTTCATAAGCTTCTTTCATAAGCACAATTGCCGAGGGTAGTGTATAAGAAAAAAGTACAATTTATTATTATAAAAATTGAAGAATTTGAGAAACTGCTGAAAACAAGCATAAGGTTATAGGAGGTGAGTGAGGGAGAGGACTTTGAGGGAGCTGAGTTTGACGAGGAAAGATAAAGAATATGCAGATAGAAGAGGTTGGGAGGGTTAGATGGGCGGTAAAGGTGAAGAACAAAATCGATCTGGGGAGTTTGGAATGGGGAATATTATGTATAGGGGGTATATTTGTTATAGGACTAGATGGGGTTGAAGTTGTCTTAGGGACATAAAATAATAAGAGGGTGAGAGGGAGGAAAAGGGGAGGGTTAGTGAGAGTATTGCAAAAGGCAAACTGTTTAGGGAGCATCCATTAATCTTGAGGATTATTTTTTAAATTGTAGACCCCCCGCCCCCACCGTCACTCTTTTCCTATAGTAAGTGTATGTGACTTTAGCATGGGCTTAAGATTTCGCTGCCCATCCCCCATAGATGCCTTACGTGATTAATAAACGCTACCTTAGCGCGTTCAATAATGAAAATAATGTAAAAAGGGTGTGCATAGGAAGCTTTGTTGAAGGGGAAGCTGGTTGCAGGGGTAAATCATAAGATACTTGATTTAGGTGGAAGGAATTATGAGGTCCAGGGGAGATGTCAGAATGTACTTGGGAGTGGAGGATCAGGCGGAGAGGGAGGATGATGAGGCGGTTGGGGAGGGGGAGAGGGATATTAAAGGATATCGGGGTATGATGGAAAGTCGATCATCAGGACATGGAGCCTAAGAGTGCAATAATGAGTGAGGGGCAATTGTGAGCGGTGTGAGAGGAGGGGCGTTAGGGAAGAGGTGATAGAGCGTCATTGAAGCGATATAAAAGAATGTATTTATAAGCTTGTCTGCTAAATCCTGTTATTTATATAAGATGTAGGAATCTCGAAAATCCGGGTTTTTTCTAAAAAACCTAGAAAATTTTCTAAATGCAGAAATTAAGAACTTTTTACAAAAAATTCATTTTCAATCAAATAGTTGAAGTTTGGACCACAGAAATGGATCTTTAAATAATAAAATTAATTTTTAGCAAAACACTTCAACTTTTAACCAAGTGTAGTTGAATTTTTAATAAAAAGATCAATTTTCTACCAGAAAAGATGGTATTACCACAAAATAAATCTAGTTTTAACCAAGTGTTGGAATTCGCAACTAAAAATATTAATTTGCAACCAAAAACAGGATGGATGCAATTTTAGCTAAAAAAATTAGGTTTCGAAAAAAAAAAATAATTTTCTACAAATTAGTAAAAGCTTTAAGCAACAAAATAAATGTTCAACAAAAGAGTTCAATCTTAAACCTATAAAATTAATTTTTAACGAAGAGGTTACACTTTAAACCAAGTGTGTAGTTGAATTTTCAACGAAACAAGATGAATTTTCCATGAAAAATTTAATTGGTCAATTTTCAACTAAAAACTCATTTTTCATCCGGAAATGGATAGTTAAACTTTCAGTTAAGAAAATTAACTTTCAACTACAAAAAAAACAACTAATTTTCAACTAAATAGTACAATTTTTAACCAAAAGAGATGAATTTTGAATCAAAAATATGATAGTAGAGTTTTAAAACAAAAAGAAGAAACTTTTAACGTAGAATAGTTGGAGTTTGTTGTTGGGGTACATTAATTCAGTTCGCATTCAAGCAAGAAACCGAGAAAACGGTTAAAATGGGAAGTTTTCTGAAAGCAGGAGAAAAAAAAGGAATTCTTTCAAAAAGTTAAACAGAGCGGAATAGAGAAAAAGTCTGAAGTCTGTATTTAGATCCTTTACAGGTAAAAGAAAATCACTGATTTTATTGTTTTCAAGCATTTTAAAAAGTTGTTATTCACGTTTATATTTTCCATGTAAGATCTCACATTCTGCGTTGACCCCTCTCTCATCCCATCACAAATTCTCATAAAACCAGTTACCCTCCCCTTCCCCCTGGCAGTGTGACGTTTTTCAATTGCCCCTTACTGTGGTCATTTCCGAATTGGGAAATAATTTGATGTAAAGAAGAAAGCTGTTAAACCAAAGAACCTGTTAGTAGGAGGGGCAAAAAGAACTTGAATAAAAAACATTACTTAAATGATTTGATATTGTTATCTTTATTTGAAATAAAATTTTCATCTCGAGAGTTTGTTATAGGGTGAAAAGTAATAACTTTCTACGACGATGTATGGTAGAATAAATTCACAAATAACGACGGTACTGAGTGCCCAGGGAGGATGGTGAACCATTTCTATCATGTATCCATGGAACGAGACGAAACGCGTGAATGAGGCATGGGTTGCACGTGAGGCGAATATTAAAGAAAAAAGATCATAAAAGAATGAAAAAATTTCTTTGTCAAATTTCATCATCACGCATCAGCCTGACTCAATTCACTAGGGATTTTTATTGTTTTCAGCCTTGGAATGTATTCGATACTCGTGCTTCATTAGATATCTTTTGCTTTTTTTTAGACCTTTGTATTATTTTTATTATTAAGAGCTAGTAAGCACAAAGCAACTCGTAGGAAATGTATAGAAAATAGATTATATCAAAATGTATAATTACACATTTTTTTTGTAATTTCGAACCTGCAGATCAATAATTCGAAAGAAAATTATCGGAAAAATGAAACATTTCATACTAAATCTGACGGTATTAATTTGATATGCAACATAATGATCCAAAAATGTAACAATCTTTTGTTTATTTATATTGACATAGATTTTTCGATCCATTGAATATAGCTGCAGCAATTTTCATACCTCAAGATTTACTGTGTTTTAATTAAACAGGTGCAAAACTTCCAATTTTGACATTGATTCTGATAGAAAAATTCGTCTGTTATTGAAATCTTATCATTCTCAAAAACGTTTTATTAGATTTGGCAGTATGTTAGTTAGTATGCAGTATGTTTGAAGGTTGGTTCAACATCCTTTAAAGATTCAAGTAAGGAATCTGACATTTCCAAGACACCAAAAGCACAGAATGTTTTTTTAGTCAACTATTCGAATGAAAAATCACTCAGAAATAAGTGCAGCAAGCGTCTCCTACTAGGGAAAACTGTTGTCATTTTTTTCAAGCTATGCTTTAACATCCCCTAAACATCATGAAAAGGAAAACGATATTCCCAAAAAACCAAAAGAAATAATAAGTAGCTAACAAAGTAGCTGTTTTTTAGATTAAAATTTTCACCCCCAAAATCACATTTGGGTACATCATTAGAAATATGGCTCTATTGAAATATGCTTTTGAATTTTCTAGGGGTTTCTATTTTTAAATGTCAATAGACGAAACACAAAAACTTTGGGACAACAAAATGACTTTGGGATAACATCAGAAAACTATCCACTTAACCTAATGCCTTTAAAAATGTTGTTGGTGTCGGCATGTCAAAAAAGGAAATAGGTTTTCTTTGGATGTACCATACAACTTGTGTGAACCAGATTTTTCTCAGACTTTTCGATAAGGTAAGAAACCCAATAATTTTTCTGTTAGGGAATGACGATTTGCCTGAATTAAGGCAGGATTCTGCTTTGGAACGCGCGAAAAATATGCCATTTTTGTAAATTTTTTTTAAAAACATTAAGAAAGATATTGATGTAGGGTTTGTTATGCTTAATAAATATACTCTTAAAATATATTTAAAAAGTTTTTTAGTTTATTTTATGCTCTCTATGTACATTTAAATGGCACTTTCTCGAAATCAGGTTTTTTACCGCTTGTTAAAAAAATCTCCGAAACTACGGAATCGATTGGTCTGAAATTTTTACCACAAATTCTATACATATACATCAACCGGTGGTAGCAGATTTATATTGAAATTTTTATTTTTACTATTATTTTTTGCAAAAAATAAGCAAAAAAATGAGATTTTTGACTTTTTTGTTTCGAATTGCCGCCATTTGTTTTTTTTGCATGTAAATGAAAAAATCTGCTACCACCGGATGATGTATGTGCATAGAATATGTGGTAAAAATTGCAGACCAATCGATACGTTAGTTTTGGAGATTTTTTTAACAAGCGGTAAAATACGTGGTTTCGAGAATGTGCCATTTAAATGTATATAAAGCGCATAAAATAAACTAAACAATTTTTTTAAATGTATTTTAAGAGTATATTCATTAAACATAACAAACCCTACATCAATATTTTTCTTAATGTTTAAAAGAAAATTTACAAACATATAATTTTTTCGCGCGTTTTAAAGTAGAATCCTGCCTCAATGTTTAAGGTATGTGACAACAACGCTTAAAATGGATTCAAGGACCTTTCCTGTCCAGGGACTTTTCCCACATTTATTTAGAAGTAATTTTCGACCACAATAGTCTAATAAAAAGTTCATCGTGATTTTAATTTTTAGTAAATGCCGATTTTCTAGCTTGAATCTTCAAGGGATTTTAAAAAACTCTTGAAATAAATTGAATTTCCTAGCAGGGGACGCTTACCGCACTTATTTTTTATTTATTCTTTACCCTAATAGTTTAAAAAAAATCTCTTCCTTCTTTTTGTTTTTCGGAAATGTTGGTTTTCTTGTTTGAATTGTGGGGGATGTTAAAACAACCATTAAAATAACTTTAACTACTTTCTCTGCTGTTAAAAATTGTCGATTCCCTCGCTTAAATCTTTAAGGATGTTAAAACGACGTTTAAAATAAATTTAAACGTTTTTTCTGGTAGAAGAAACTTCCTGCACTTATTTTACACAGACGTTTCAACACAATAGTTTAATCAAAAACCCTTCTATTTTTTTAATATGTCTTTCCCTGTTTGAATATTCAGGGGATATCAAAACAACCCTTAAAATAAATTACAACAATTTCCCTGTTTAAAGAACATCATTAGTGCATCTCAAAAACGTCCTAAGTAATTCCAAATAACGTTCCTTAAACATACAATGTTCGAGCGACGTTTTCAGAAATCATTTGGAACATAAAACATTTTCAGATCATTATTTGGTCTGACTTAGGATAGTGTTTGAAACGTTCAAATAACGTCTTTTGACTTGTACGTCCAAGAAACGCTTTTAGGACGTTCCAATAACGTTCTTAAATTTCGTGCCCACTGGGAAGATATCCCGTGATTTTAACTGCTAGGAAATGTCGTTTTTCTAACTTGAATCTTGGAGGAATGTTGAAAAAACAGCCAAACAGCATGCATATACAAAATCGTGAATCTGTCAAGTTCTTGGGTACAAAACTTTTGTTTCTGTCGATCTGGTCTACAAAATATGAGGCATTCAGCCAAATCTAACATACAAAAACTGAAAGCTGGCAATTGTTTGAGTGAAAACTGTTAATTTTTTCAAATTTTCTGTTGAATTATTAATCTGCAGGTTTGAAATTATAAAACAAAGCTATAATTACACATTTTGACGAAAAGCCATTTTCTGTATATTTGGTGTTGTGTACTACATAAAAAAAGATCATAATTAATTCTATAACAAATTTAAATGTCAGAAAATATAATTTCGTTGTTTTATTTTCAATAAATGAGCTTAAAATCATATCCTTCAGAAATGGTAATTAATATGGAATACAAATGAATAGTTATTTTTCAAATATCACCCTCATAAGTCTATTTTACAGGGCCCCAAAAGAAACCCCATAAGTGAAAAATTAGGTTTTGCTAGTTTTTGGCGCCAATCATGATTTGTTTGCGGTTTTTTGAATACAAATTGTTTTTAATAAATAAAACAGTAGTTTATACTGATAATCAGATGTTAATATACATTGTTTGAAGAATTTATTATTCTTTTTAGCAATTTTCTCTCAGAATCGAGTTAGAAAGTCGCTTTTTTCCATATTTTTCGACTTATTTTCAACATTTCAGTTAGAGCGAGGCAAAAATCAGAAGATTTTAGAAATATAAGATTTTTTTGTAAAAGGGATCATGTACATTAGGGTGGTCCAAAAAATGCTTTTCACCCTAGAGGGCAAGGCCCCCTCGCAAGAGTTTCCATTTCCGGAGAAAGAAAATCCCGAATTTTTCTTTTTTCGAAATTCGAATATTAACACGTGCCACCGGGCACTTCAAAATCCCATTTGATTAACATGGGGAAATTTAGGATTTTCGAAAAATTGAACTCATGTTCCAGGGTTTGATCGAAATGTGTCAAGTTTTGTAGATATTTAAGAGTAGTACCTATGAAATAAAACCATACTAATAACTTTTATGTTTAACCCACCCTTACCACCCCCCCCCCCATAACAGCGCTCCGAATATAACCCAAAAATGATAAAACTACATTGGAGGGAGGGGTGAGGGTGGGTTAAAAATGAAAGTTATTAGTATGGTTTTATTTCATAGGTACTCCTCTTAAATATCTACAAAGCTGGGCACGTTTCGATCAAACCCTGGAACATGAGTTCAATTTTTCGAAAATCCAAAATTTCCCCATGTTAATCAAATGGGATTTTGAAGTGCCCGGTGGCACGTGTTCATATTCGAATTTCAACAAAAAAAAATTCGGGATATTCTTTCTCCGGAAATGGAAACTTTGGGGGGGGCCTTGCCCTCTAGGGTGAAACAAAATTTTGCAATGAATTTTTGGACCACCCTAATGTACATATTTTAATTTAAAATGATTCATTTCAATATTTTGAATATTTTTCATCCTAGGTCGAAAAAGAACAACTTTTTGGCTGCAACCCCTGTAAAATTCCTGTAGATGTAAAATTCTTGTAGTTGCACTTTTTTGTAAATTCTTTTAGTTGTACTTTTTATAAATTCTAATAGGAAATTGAAGCTACAATAAAATATAACAATATACAATACTTTTGTTATATTTTGTTTTTATCCTTGGAAAATGTATAACAAAAATCTAGAAGATCGAAACCTTTTGCTAAAGGTTTCAGATACTTTTACTTTCTGTTTAATCTGTCGTTAAATCGAGAGAAGTAGATCACCAAATCTAAGGGTGTATTCATTGATTTTAGATTGCTCTAAAAATGGTTTGTGTTTTTTTCTAAGCTTTAACTTTAAAAGTTATAAATTCAAAAATATTCCGCTTTAAGTGTTTTAATTTGCAGTTCAGTTTTTATAAATTCAAATGATAAAATTGTTATCTTCAAGAGTTCGAATCTTTTAAATTCAATTACCGTGATCAATTCTTTCTCAATTGTTCAATTTATATTTGAAGTCAAAAAGTTGTTCTTTTTCGATCTAGGATGACAAATATTGAGATCATTGCAAAGACATAATAATTTCAGATGACATATATGGTGTCCAATCAATGGCTACATATTTGAAAAAAAATTTGAAACGTAAGGTTTTTTGTTGTTTAATAACAGTTATCAATTATTGTCTTTTAATATTCTACCACTACTTTAAAGTTTAAGCATAGAATATTTTTTGTAACAGCGATCATGTACACATCTTAATTTAAAAATTATCTTATTGCAATATTCTAAATATTTGTCATCTTAGGTTGAAAAAGAAAAACTTTTTAGCTGCGAATCTGTAAATTTCTGTAGATTTTAATTTGTAGATTCCTATACAAATGGTTTTAGTTTACGTAAAATTAAAAGTGCTTTTATGACTACAAACACCAAAATTAAAAAAAAAGTAAAATCTTGTAGTTTTCTTCAATACCTATTCGATTTTTACAACAAATTAAAAAAAAATTGATAAAAAATTGTACAAATTTTTGAATTGTATTTTTTTGTTAAATTTTGGACATTTTTTACAAAAAGGTACATGGTTTCACATACCACCAAGTCCATCAAGGCTCTTAGAATAATACTAAATAGTAGGAGGTTTTTCTAAAATTTCACACTTTTTTTGGGACCCTATAAAACAGACTTATGAGGGTGATATTTACATAATAATTATTCACTTGTATTCTATAGCTAATTATGAATAGAAATGTTGATTTTCAATTCAATTTACCTCATATTGACGATTCTAAATAAATTTTACTCAAACGTGTTTTTTCTTGCGATAAATACGTGTTAAACTTCATAGGGCTTGAGGAACCTCTAAATATCATTTAAAAAAAAAAAAACATTTATTTCTGTGTGGATTCGACCAAATTGGGGGGCTATGTTCATTAAAATTCACACAAAAAATTGGACCGCTCTACACTGCATTCAGTATTCTTTATAAATAAGACAGCGTCCGGTTCTTCATTTAAGAAGTACTGGGTGGAAATAGGAACCTGCAAAAACTAAGGGAAGGTTAGTAAAGGATGACGTTGCGCCTAATGGACAGTAAACAGCACACCGTTATACTAAAGTGCGACAGAGTTTACTCGGAATACATACATTTCTGTCCTGTCATCCGATTTCGCAGAGCAATTCGCAAACATATTTGTTCAAAGATTTCCTTGCAGAGAATAAAACTGCAGAATTGTCTTGAAATTGGTAAATTGCTTTTGACTGATAATACTATTATTGCTAATTACCCATTTCTTTATATCAATCCGATGAGATCATAACTTACAGGTGATATGATCAATGTTTATTGTTTATTCATAAATTAATATGTAAGTAATTAAAGCCCGAGGCGCATTCGACTATAAATCAGGATTACTAAAGCAAAACCTTTTACAACCTTTGTTTCTGACGAATTAATCACAATTGGCTGGACTTTCTACGTCAGTCTGATGAATAGATCTCGTCGAATGAGCGAGAAATAAATTAAAGATTAAATCCATCGCAATAAACTTTTCCAATTTTGTTGAGGCAGAGATTCCGTGCGAAGAATATATGCACAATTTTTTGTGAGAGTGAAAATTAATGTTCAGGAATTGAAATTGATAGCTTGAAATATGTTTTCTAGGAAAGGATAGTATTTTAAATTCATGATTAATTATTCAGTCCACCGATATTTATTTTTATTTTAAGTATTAGGCAATTTAACTGGCGGAAAATGTATCTGTTTTTTAAGGGGCCATCCATAAATTACGTTTCAAATTTTTTGCCGATTTTTATAATAACGTTAGTAAAATGTAATATAAAACGAGATTATAAAATTTTCTCAAATACTTGATCAAATTACTAAAGTTTATACATATATAACAAAAATCTAGAAGATTGAAATCTTTTGGTAAAGGTTTCAGATACTTTTACTTTCTGTTTAATCTGTCGTCAAATCGAGAAAATTAGACCACAAAATCTAAGGGTGTATTTAGTAAATAATTCAAAGCCTGATGAACTTAAAAAATGTTACATTATTTTGTGGCTAGTAGCAATTTCCAAAATTATAAAAAACTTTATTTTTATGAATATTTTTTTCAAATACCCTAAAATTGTTTAAAGTCGACAAAATATTTGAAAATCTCTTCAAGTCTCTAAAATCCTTTGTAATTCCAGAATAATTCTTGTGATTGAATTCTTCGAAATTTCATTGAAATATGATAAAATCCTGTGAAATCCCAAAAAGTTATGTTAAATCTGATGGTATTACTTGAAACATTTTAAAGCTCTTGAAATGATTTAAAATCCCTTTAAATTTTTTAGAATGCTTGAAAATTTATTGTAACCTTTTAAAGTACCCTAAACTCTTTTTAAAATGAATGTTCAAATGAAATGGTAAAAAGCACTATACACTGAAGCACTTCCATCCTTTACACTGAGCTAGAAGGATTTGCAGTGGCTTGGTTTAACAAAAAATTTCTTTGGTCCTACGGAATAAATGACAACAAAAATGTTTTCCCAATAAAACCTTTACTCTTGAAAGAAGAAAGGTCGATGAAAAGATGTGTTTGCTTTCGTCATATTTCTTGATGAAAAATACCTAGCATCACCTGCATTTTCGATCGTTAAATCTATTCTTTATACTGATTTCGTCGTTCCATTATGAAATATTACCAATCAATCATGACTGAAAACTAAAGTACAAAATCGTCATTGATACACTGGTTTTGGTACAATTAATTGTTTGAAAACAACCGTGGGTAAATTTAGCAAATTTCGTATCATAATCATAATTTACAAAATCAAGTGGATATCTTACTCTTTAAATCTCGACCCAGAACGATAGAGATTGCTGAGCAAGCATAAAAATGATTTATTCGTGAAATGGAATTTTCTGCGAAGTTAAAAATACGAGATTTGTCGGTTATTACATGCAACTTTTTTTATTTAACACAATTTTTCTCGAATAAAATTAGATAATTGAGACCAATTCTTTCCTTGTCGTTAATAGAAAGCAAATAACTCCTAATAATATTATCATAAGTAAAAGAGAATGGTTAGATTTTTTACATTCATAAGGAATATTATGGGCCACTATTTCTGAAGTTCTCCGATCGAAATCAAACTACGGCAAAGTGTAGTGCTATTCGATGGAGATTTTTTAAGAAAAAAAAATGTTGCCATTGAGACAAATATTTATCGATTTTTTGCGGGCACCATCGACTTCCAGAATTTGTATTTCTTTTCATATGAAGAAAAAACAATTGTCTTCTACAGGCTGAAATTCTAAAAAAAAGACCAATTATTTTCGACTTTCATTTATGATGGTCTCATATTTCTTTCTGAATGAATGATTATGGAGTAGAAATTTCTCAAGTGAGCCTACGATTTTTGATGTTGGAAGAATTTATTTAACAATAAAATTCTAAAAAATGTGCTATTTGTTATTGATGCTAATTTATATCATTTTTTAATAAACAAATGGCGATTTGACCCTGTTCTACACACGATATTTGAAATTTTTTTCAAGTAGTGGGAAGCCTGAACGCTTACGATCCAGAAACCGTTTCAACTTTTTTGTGCTCGCTCTTTGGATTACTGATAAATAATATTGTTTAGCGCCGCGAGCCGCATGCCGCGGTGACCGCACGAGAGGCGCCGTTCACAGGCTTGTGCTTGCCGGTTCTTATAAAAAGCGATTTTTTTGCGAAGTCGCAAGCTCCGTATTTTAGCCAAGAGAATAGTGAAATCAAAGAAGGGGAACTTGTGATAAGCATAAATTTTGCAGAAAATTGCACGCTTCATGTGCAAAATGCAATCCAGAGCCATCATTGGGCAAATAATCAAGCCGCTCTCCATCCGTACTCACGATACGAGCGCAGTTCATTTACTCAATTCGAGAGTTATTGAGTAATTAAAAAAACCCGTATGGAAAA
>CAKNWT010330427.1:0-11894 GCA_932066315.1 Andricus coriarius | reverse complement strand
ATACTATTGTGATATAATAACTAAAATTTCGGGAATTTTCCCGACTTGAGACTTTGTGAATATTGATAGTCCTTATTTAGGGAAATCTCCCTAAACCTTTTTGGAATATTAACCAAAAAGTGGTGAATCTTCCCCAACATTTAATGAGAAATATTCCTTATGTCATTCTGTTATAGCTAAAAATTTCGGGAATTCCCCGAAATTTATGTGGGGAAAATTTCGTAAAGATTCCTGTTGAATATTAACCAATAAGTGGTGAATTTTCGCCAAGACTTGATGAAAAATATTCCATATGCTATTGCGAAATAATACCTAAAATTCAGGAAATTTTCCCGGCTTAAAACTTTGTGAATATTGATACTCATTATTTAGGGAAAACTCCATAAATCTTTTTGGAATATTAACCAAAAAGTGGTGAATTTTCCCCAAGATTTGATGGGAAATATTCCTCATGTCATTCTGTAATAGCTTGAAATTTCGGGAATCCCCCGAAATTTATGTGTGGGAAATTCCCCAAACATTCGTGTGGAATGGTAACCAATAAGTGATGAATTTTCCCTAAGATTCGATGGGGAAAATTCCTTTGCTGTTGTGAAACAATACCTACAATTTCGGAAATTTTCTCGGCTTAAAACTTTGTGAATATTGATACTCATTATTCGTGGAAATCTCCCTAAACCTTTTTGGAATATTAACCAAAAAGTGGTGAATTTTCCCCAAGATTTTATGGGAAATATTCCTTACGTTATGCTGTACAAGTTAAAAATTTCGGGAATTCCCCGAAATTTATGTGGGGAAAATTCCGTAAAGATTCATGTGGAATATTAACCAATATGTGGTGAATTTTCCCCAAGACTTGATGGAAAATATTCCATATGCTATTGCGAAATAATACCTAAAATTTAGGAAATTTTCTCGGCTTAAAACTTTGTGAATATTGATACTCATTATTTAGGGAAAACTCCATAAATCTTTTTGGAATATTAACCAAAAAGTGGTGAATTTTCCCCAAGATTTAATGGGAAATATTCCTCATGTTATTCTGTAATAGCTTGAAATTTCGGGAATTCCCCAAAATTTATGTGTGGGAGATTCCCCAAACATTCGTGTGGAATGTTAACCAATAAGTAATGAATTTTCCCTAAGATTTTATGGGGAAAATTCCTTTGCTGTTGTGAAATAATACCTACAATGTCGGGAATTTTCCCGGCTTAAAACTTTGTGAATATCGATACTCATTATTTAGGGAAATCTCCCTAAACCTTTTTGGAATATAAACCAAAAAGTTGTGAATTTTCCCCAAGATTTTATGGGAAATATTCCCTACGTTATTCTGTAATAGCTTAAAATTTTGGGAATTCCCCGAAATTCATGTGGGGGAAATTCCGCAAAAAATTCATTTGGAATATTAATCAAAAAGTGGTGAATTTTCCCCAAGACTTGATAGAGAAAATTCCATATACTATTGTGATATAATAACTAAAATTTCGGGAATTTTCCCGACTTAAAAACTTTGTGAATATTGATACTCATTATTCAGGGAAATCTCCCTAAATCTTTTTGGAATATTAACCAAAAAGTGGTGAATTTTCCCCAAGATTTGATGGGAAATATTCCTGATGTTATTCTGTGCAAGCTTAAAACTTCGGGGATTCCCCGAAATTTATGTGGGAAAAATTCCCCAAACATTCGTGTGCAATATTAACCAATAAGTGGTGTATTTTCCCCAAGACTTGATGGAGAAAATTCCATATACTATTGTGAAATAATACCTAAAATTTCGGGAATTTTCCCGGCTTAAAACTTTGTGAATATTGGTACTCATTATTTAGGGAAATATCCCTAAACCTTTTTGGAATATTAACCAAAAAGAGGTGAATTTCCCCCAAGATTTGATGGGAAATATTCCTTATGTTATTCTGTAATAACTTAAAATTTCGGGGATTCCGCGAAATTCATGTGGGGAAGATTTCCCAAACATTCGTGTGGCATATTAACCAATAAGTGATGAATTTTCCCCAAGACTTGATGGAGAAAATTCCATATGCCATTGTGAAATCATACCTGAAATTTCGGGAATTTTACCGGCTTAAAACTTTGTGAATATTGATACTTATTATTTAGGGAAATCTTCCTGAACCTTTTTGGGAAATTAACCCAAAAGTGGTGAATCTTCCCCAAGATTTGATGGGAAATATTCCTGATGTTATTCTGTACAAGGTTAAAATTTCGGGAATTCCCCGAAATTTATGTGGGGAAAATTCCCCAAAATGTGTGTAATACTAATAAAAAAAGGAACGGAAGAGCCTTGGCCGATCTGTTAAATAATGTACAATTTTCTATAATCTTCTATGAAAACGACGGAAAGAAATCTTTGAGATGACTATAACAGTAATAAATCTTTTTTCCAGAAAATATGGAAAATTCTTCAAAATATTGTGCTATTATATCAAATATTCTGGAGCAAAATATCTTCCTGAAACAACGGTAATACTTAAAGAGTTTTTAGAAAATATACCTAATCTACGTGGAAAATCAAAAATTATTTTTGGAACGATTTCCTACATTCTGCAGGGATCATTCAATTCCCCAAATTGTAGGGAATATTCCCAAACGTTGGTATAAATTACTATAAGTTTCGGAAAATTTCCCCAAAAATTGTAGGTATTATCTAATTTCCTAAATTGTCGGGAATTTTCCCCAATTCTTCAATGAATTATACGAACTTTTAGGAAAATTTCCACAAATCTTGGGGAAAATGATTTCCCGCAACGAAAATGTGGATTTTTCCCCACTAAACAGTGGGGAACATTCCAGAAATTTTTTATAGTGTAGAGCTGTCTCAGCTAGTAATGGAGTACATTTACCGAAAGCCGCGAACGTGATGTCGAGAAGAACGGACGCGACAGCGTGCTAATAGTTTCCTCAGTCAGATGCCCTGCCCATTTACTTTTCTCACGCTCGTTGCGAGTCGCCTCGGGCCGAGGGACCATAACGCGAAACATGATTCTATTATTTTTCTCTAAACTTCAAACTTTCAAATTAGATTATTTATTTCAGATGCGGTGCAGTGGGGCAAAAAAAGTAACCTAGAAATCAATTTTTAGCCTCATTTTTTGGGATTGGAAATGTTTAGCCAGGGTGTCTAGCGTCCTGGAAATCCTCGAAAACCTGGATAAAGCATTCAATTTTTCTCTACCTAAAAAAATGGAAAAGTCCTTGAATTTTGCTCATGGTCCTGGAATTTTTATTCCCTTGAAGAAAAAAAAAATTGTTTTCAAATGTGTTCTCTGATGAACAGAAAAAGACTGCGGAACCGTTTTTTTGGAGGTGCATGTATATAATAATCAGGGTACTTTGTTGAAAATTCGTTTTTTTCTTGTTACGAATTAATTTTTTTAACTGATAATTTAAACAATCCAGTTGAATATTCCACAATTTTAGTTCAAGCTTCATCTCTTCGATTGCAAATTCAACTATTCCAGTTGAAGGTTCACCGTTTTAGTTTAAAATTCATCAATTTGGTTGACAATTAAACTATTTTGATGAAAATTCTTGTTTTTCTTGTTGTAAAATTAATTTTGTAACTGGATGTTTAACTATTCCATTTTTGGTTAAAAATTTGCCTCGTTGGTTGAAAATGTACCTTTTTTATTTAAAAATTCAAGTATTTGGTTGAAAAATTCGTCTTTTTTGGTAGGAAATCAACGACTTTGATTGAAAATTCAATTACTTGTTTGAAACTTAAACTCCTTTGTTAAAAAGTCTATTTTTTTTAAGTTTTTTTTTTTGGTTCCAAATTACTTTTTTTTTAACTGATAATTTAAGCAATACAATTGAATATTACACAATTTTAGTTGAAAATTCATCTGGTCTGCGGCTGAAAATTAAACTAATGCAGTTAAAGATTCACCGTTTTCGTTTAAAATTCGTCACTTTGGTTGAAAATTTAACTATTTTGATGAAAATTAGTTTTTTTTTGTTGTTGCAAAATGAATTTTTTAAATTGGATATTTAACTATTCCATTTTTGGTTCAAAATTTACTGTTTTATTTGAAAATTTACCTAGTTAGTTGAAAATTTATCTTTTTTATTTAAAAATTCAAGTATTTGGTTCAAAAATTTGTCCTTTTTGGTATAAAATTAATGACTTTGATTGAAAATGCAATCACTTGTTTGAAACTTAAACTTCTTTGTTAAAAATTCTTTTTTTTTTGAAGATTCGATTTTTTTATAACATTTTTCAACCAAAAATGTATGTACTTTTTTGAATTTTTTTTTTTTTTAATGACTTCATTTTAGCTGATAATTTAAGCAATACAGTTGAATATTAACCAATTTTAGTTGAAAATTCATCTGGTCTGCGGCTGAAAATTAAACTAATGCAGTTAAAGATTCACCATTTTTGTTTGAAATTCGTCACTTTGGTTGAAAATTTCACTATTTTGGCGAAAATTAGTTTCTTGTTGTTGTTGCGAAATGAATTTTTTAAATTGGATATTTAACTATTCCATTTTTGGTTCAAAATTTACTGTTTTATTTGAAAATTTACCTAGTTAGGTGAAAATTTATCTTTTTTATTTAAAAATTCAAGTATTTGGTTCAAAAATTTGTCCTTTTTGGTATAAAATTAATGACTTTGATTGAAAATGCAATCACTTGATTGAAACTTGACCTCCTTTGTAAAAAATGTATTTTCTTTTAAGATTCGATTTCCTTTAACTGACGATTTAAGCAATCCAGTTGAATATTCAACAATTTCAGTCAAAAATGTATTAATCTCTTTCGCGGTTGAAAATCCAACTATTCCAGTTGAAAATTCGCCATTTTAGTTTCAAATTCATCATTTTGGTTGAAAATTTAACTACTTTGATGAAAAATCGTATTTTTGTTGTCAAATTAATTTTTTTAACTGGGGACTTAACTTTTTGGATTTTTACCATAAAATCAGGGTTTAAGGCTGTAAAAGAAATTTCGCATATAGAATGTTTTTTTAGCTCTCAATTTTGGTTTACGGAATCAACTAGGGATATCTTTCCGATGACTCTTTGCTATGATACTTTGCAAATTGACAACAATTATTCAATATTGAACCAATTGTTATAAACAAATCCATTTTGTGTCCATTTTTTGCTGATTGCCAACTTCTACACAACAAAAAGTGCAACAAGTCTTCGTGCATCTTGATTGGAGATGATCTTCTTGAATTCTTTTCTCGACCTTTTTTCAGGTCTTCAAGCACTGCTTTTGAATACTAAGTGAATTAATTGGAGTGAAAAATTATCGATGTTGTCTATCCGCAAAAAATGGACACAACAAGCATTTGTTTATAACAATTGTTTAAATAATTAATAATTTTTGTCAATTTGCAAAGTATCATAGCAAAGAGTAATCGGAAAGACATCCCTAGTTTATTCCGTAAACGAAAATTGAGCCTATTCCTTGGAAACTTGCCAACCTGTAAATTTGTTTATAAAAATTGTTCAAATAATAAATAATTTTTGTCAAAAATTTCAAAAGATTAAAAAGATTTCAATAATTTCACAAATATTACCGAATATTTCAAAAATATTAAAAATATTTCCCAAAGATTTTTAAAGGATTCACAATGATTTCCCAAAGATTTCACAGGTTTCGCAATGATTTCAGATCAATTAAAAATATTTCACGAAGATTTGATGAAGATTCCAATAATATTACAAAGATTTCATAAACATTTCAAATATTTTGCAAAGATTTCGGATAGATTTAAAAGTCTTCCGTTATTTCACAAAGATTTCACAAAGATTTTAATACTTTCACAAATATTACCGAATATTTCAAATATATTTCAAAATTTTCGCAAAGATTTTTAAAGAACTCACAAAGGTTTCACAAATATTTTGCAAAAATTTCAATGATTTCCCAAATATTTTAAATATTTCGAAGGTTTTCCAAGATTTCACAAAGATTTCGCGAAAAATTCCTATAGATTTCAAAGATTGCACAAAGATTTTAATGATTTCCCCAAAGATATCAATAATTGCACAAACATTACCAAATACATTAAAAAAATATTTCGAAAAGCTCAAAGGATTTCAAAAATATTTTAATGATTTTTCAAAGGTTTCACAAAGATTTCAAAGATTTCGGACATATTACAAAGATTACACAATGATTTCAATGAGTACCCAAAGATTTCGGCTAGATTTAAAAGTCTTCACAAAGACTTAAATGATTTCCCAAAGATTTAAATATGTTCACAAATAGTACCAAATATTTCAAAAATATTTCCAAAGATTTAAAGAAAATTAAGGATTTTTTAAAGATTTCACAAAGATTGAGAATATTTCGCGAAGATTACAGATAGACCTAAAAGATTTCACAAAGTCTTCAATTATTTGACAAATATTACCAACTGTTTTTGAATATTTCAAAGGTTTCCCAAGATTTCACAAAAATTTCGCAAAAAATTCCTATAGATTTCAAAGATTGCACAAAGATTTCAATGATTCCCCAATTATTTTAGATTTAGGATAGATTTAGAAAACTTTACAAAGCCTTCACTGATTTCCCCAAAGATTTCAATAATTTCACAAATATTACAAATATATTTGAAAAATATTTCAAATATTTCAAAAGGTTTCAGGAAGATTTCAATGATTTTTCAAAGATTTCAAATATTCCGGATAGATTTAAGCGATTACACAAAGATTTGAATGATTTCCCAAAGATTCCGGATGGATTTAAACGTTTTCATAAAGACTTTAATGATGTCTCAAAGATTTCAATCTGTTCACAAATAGTACCAAATAATTCCAAAATATTTCCAAAAATTTAAAAAAAATTTAATGATTTCTTAATAACAGAATATTTTTAAATATATCAAAGGTTACCCAAGATTTCACAAAGATTTATCAGAAAATTGCGAAAGATTTCAAAGCTTGCACAAAGATTTCAATGATTCCCCAATTATTTTAGGTTTCGGAATGATTTGTAAAACTACACAAAGCCTTCACTGATTTCCCCAAAGATTTAAATAATTTCAAAAATATTACCAAATATATTAAAAAAATATTTCAAATAATTCAAAAGGCTTCAAAAAGATTTCAATCATTTTTCAAAGACTTCAAAAATATTTCGCAAAGATTTCGGACAGATTTCAGAGACTATACAAAGATTTCAATAATTTCCTAAAGATTTCGGATAGATTTAAAAGTCTTCACAAAGGCTTCAATGATTTCCTGAAGATTTAAATATATTCACAAAGATTATCAAATATTTCAAAAATATTTCCAAGGAATTGAAAAAAATTTAATGATTTCTTAAAGATTTCACAAAGATTGAGAATATTTCGCGAAGATTTCGGATGTGAAAAAAGTGAAGAGAGAAAAGCGATGATTTTTGATAGCCCAACAAGATTATTATAACCACTTTTTGAATTTTTTCGCAAAATCAAAAATTGTAATTTTGATCGCACAAAAAATAATGTAAAATAATAATAATAATTGACAGTATAAGTAAATTAATACAATTTCCGGGGCATCTTTGGTTCGATTTGATCCCTCTTCCGCTCCGTGGATTTTGATTTTCGTTTTGATTTAATTTACTGAAGGTGATACCTTTAATAATATCGAATTTAAAATTGGCACAAATTTTTAATTCCAGCTTCAAATTGACCGCATAAGTGGATTCAAACCATTTCCGGGGCACGTTTAATCGGATTTGACACTTTTTGATGATGGAACCCTCACACCGAAAAAAATTCATAATTTGAGAGGAAAATCCCTCTTCTTCAATCATGTTACATTTTCCTCTCAAAAGGAGAATATTTCTCTAGAAATTAAAGGATTTTCCTCTTTTTTTGAGAGAAGAGATGGGAAAAGGAAGACTTTCCAATTTTCTTCTAGGATCGAGTATAATATAATCCCCTAATTTGTAGAGGAATTACTACAGTCGTTCGAAAGTAAGTAAATGTTTAGATTGTGCATTTATTTATGCACGTGGTGTACAAATTGTATTATCTCTTCATTGCTATGATGTTCTTTCCTCTATTCCCGCATTCCTCTATTCCCGCAAAACTCGCACGAATTTCTCTTTCATGTTTGTTGCTTTTCGTTTTCAGAGAACAATGTATCAGGTATCGAAAAATTAAAAAGAATGGCAAAAATGCTGTTTCTATTAACCAAAATTATAGAACCGGTTGGTGATTTAGCGGTTTTGTCCGCTGTGAAAAATTTCTTGGGGAATTTTCCCTACAATTGTGTTGACGTTAATTTTCACACATTTTGTGGAATTTCCCCCAAAGTGTAGTAGGGAAAATGCCCCAAACATTCGTGTGGAATATTAACTAATAAATGGTGAATTTTCCCCGAGACTTGATGGAGAATTCCATATGCTATTGTGAAATAATACCTAACATTTCGGGAATTTTCCTGGCTTAACACTTTGTGAATATTGATACTCATTATTCAGGGAAATATCCCTGATCCTTTTCGGAATATTAACCAAAAAGTGGTGAATTTTCCCCAAGATTTGATGGGAAATATTCCTTATGTTATTCGGTAATAGCTTATAATTTCTGGAATTCCCCGAAATGTATGTGGGGAAAATTCCCCAAAAAGTGTGCAATATTAACGATTCCTTGCATTCAGCAGGAATCATTCAATAACCGAAAGTTTCACCGCGAAAGTCGATGCGTAATCGAAAATTGGGTTAAGGCGAATTTTAATAGATCATCGCAAATTTTCGCGCAATAAATAAACAATAAAATAACGTAGCGTATACGAATCTAGCAAATTTTTCCGGGCTCAAATCATATTTAAAAGAAGATGAAATACTCTCCAAATGAGAGGATTGCATTTAAAACGGATTAGAGGATCCTCTCCAAGTGAGAAGATTTTCCTTTTCCTTTTGGAGGATCCTCTTCATTTAAAAATATCCCTCTTCAAGAGAAAAGGATCCTCTCAGATTAAGAGGAATACTTTTCATACCATATTGTAGAGAAAAAATTGCATCAAAATAAGAGCAACCTTCTTAAACGAATAATATTTTTTTTCTCGGTGCAGACGTCTCGAACTTCAGCCCAATAAAAATCAATCGTTTTGTTATATCGGATTCCCATGCTGGACCTATAGACCAACATTCGGTTAAATCTGTGTTCTATATGGTACTACAAGTGTTCTGTTCCGGATGAAGCAAAAAATAGTTAATTAGAAACTGCTATTGAGATCAGACATTTTTTCCCTTTGCAAGTCCATGTTCCATTATATTCAGAGATAGGAGAATTTCTCTAGACAAGAATAGACTGTGATTAGCAGCAGCACTTTCTGCGCTCGTAAAACTTGATAGAAACGATAGAAACAGTTGACGCGTTTCTTCAGATTGAGTGCAGTTTGCCTGTAGTGGAAAGCATTTTCTCAACGCGGTTACTAGGCAAGGTCGGAACCCACACACAAAATGCACCGATCCCACGATCTTCGTTCTTCCTCCTATTAGTCCACCGCCTTCACCTTACTGATCTACGTACAGCTCAGCAATTTCTATATACAGTATAGGCAAAATTCATATAAGGCGTATCCATGAGCGCAAAAGAGAGGCTCTTATGCGATATCTTCTAGGTGTTTCACTTGCACTTACGCTTCCTTATTATACGACTGGTATGAATTTGACCTTACGGTATTACTGTACCTTATGATGTGAGAGACTGCTTCGAATAGCAATTGTCCAATTACCGGCCCAGTCATTATCTGTATAACTGTGTACCAATCCCCAAGTAAACTGCGCGCTTCTTCAATTTTGACCTTTTTTCTTAACATCACGCACGATTTTTTATCCTCCGAAGAGGGAAAACTCTTAAGTATCTTAAATCGTTAACTCTTTAGCGGTATTCCAATTCCTATAGCCTGGAGGATCGAATCTTCGAAATAGAAATTCAAATCCAGCTCAAAACAGACACGGTCCACTGCAAAAATTTCGGGAATTCTCACACTTTTTAGTGGGGAAAAGTCCACATTTTCGTTGGGGAAAATCATTTTGCCCAACATTTGTGGAAATTTTCCCAAAAGTTCGCATAATTCATTACAAAATTGGAAAAAATTCTCTACAATTTAGGAAATTAGATAAGACCTACAATTTTTGGGGAAATTTCCCGAAACTTATGATCATTTACACCAAAGTTTGGGAATATCCCTACAATTTGGGGAATTGAATGATTCCTGCTGAATGTAGGGAATCGTTCCAAAAATAATTTTTGATTTTCCAGGTAGATTAGGTAAATTTTCTTAAAACTGTTGAATGATTTTACACATTTTTTTGGAAAAAAGATTTATTAATGTTATAGTCACCTCAAAAATTTCTTTCCGTCATTTTCTTAGAAGTTTATTGAAAATTGTAGATTTTTTAACAGTTCGGCATAGAAAGTTTCAAATTTTCATAAATTTCCTTCGATTTGCGATGAATAATTATTAAGTTAATGATTTTGTATGAAAAATAAATTTGTTTGAAAAATAATAATCAACTGTTCAAAAGACAAAATTATCATTCTTAACGGGAACTCCCTTTTCCAATTGGGAAAATTGTATTTCTTTACTGAAATTCTATCTCCCAACTTAGAATTATAATTCTTTTATAAAATTTCCTGTTCCAAGGCAGGATAATTTTAATTCTTTACGTAAATTTTTCTTCTTTTATTTATTTTCTCCTAACTCAGTATTATACATCTTTTGGTAAATCACCTCTCTCAAATTAAAACGTATAACTCTTTGCGAAAATTCCCTGTCGAAAACACCAAATTATATTTCATTACTGAAATTCTAGACCGCAATTTAGAATAATCATTTTTCTAAAAAAAATTCCTATTTAAAGTCAGCATTACTGTAATTATTTACCTGATTTATTTTAATTTTATTTGTGGCCTGTCCTAACTAAGAATTATAAATCTTCATGGAAATTCCATGTCTCAAAGTCGAAATCATAATTAATTGTGCAAACTCAAAATTATAATTCTTTTAGAAAATTCTCTGTTCGAAGTCAGAATTCTAATTTTTTTGGACAGTTCCCTATTTTAAGCGAGAATTATGATTTTTCTATAAATTAGCTCCTCTAACAATGGATGTGATGCTATTTTATGAAAATGGTCAATTAAATAGTGGAATTTCTAAACTAAAAAATATCAATTATGAACCAAAAGTGGAGAAGTTAAATTTTTAATTAAGGGATTTAATTTTCAACAAAAAGCTAATTTTCTACAAAACAGTTTAATTTTGAACTAACTACTTGAATTCTGTGCCAAAGTGTTGAATTTCCAACTTGAGAATGTGAATTTTCAACAAAAAAGTTAATTTTCAGCCAAACAGTTGAATGTTTAACAAATCAGTTAAATTTTCATTTAAAAAATTAATCTTGTACCAAAACAAACCCAACATTCAACTAAAATTATGAATCTTCAACAAAAAGAATTAACTTTTAAGAATTTATTTTAACTTTCAACCAAGCAGCGGATTTCTCAACCTAAGAAGATGATTTTTTAACTCAAAACGTAAGAGTTGATATTTTATGAAAAAAATATTTTAATTCAAAATAAAGAAAGAAGAGATGAATTTTAAAGCAAACAAATTAACTTCAGAAAGAAAAAAATGTTTAATCAAACTGATGATAATTTAAGTCAAAAAGAGGAATTTTCGACAAAGTAATTCTACTTCGAATCAAATAATAAAATTTTAAACTATTTGTTAATTGCGTGATTAATTCCAGGAAATAATACCTGTTCACGATTTGTCTGATTTCATTGAATTCTCTGATCTCTTTCAAATTCTCTGAAATCTTTTGAATTCTATGAATTCTTTTGTATTCTCTGAATTCCTTTGAAATTCTATAATTTTTTTTGAATCCTTTGAATTCTTTTGAAGTTTTTT
>CAKNWT010330425.1:0-14996 GCA_932066315.1 Andricus coriarius | reverse complement strand
GTAAATAGTAGATAAGCATTAGGTAATAGACGCGGAAGCGAGAGAGTAGGGACATGCGAGCGAGGCGAAGCGAGGCGAGGAAGGCAAGGCGATAAGAGCGTGCGATCCTAAATATAAGGTATGGATGGATGTTAGTTTTAAGGCTTAGTTTTAAGGAAAATTATGTAAAAGTAAGGAAAGTGTAAGCAAGGCAATTTTTTAAGGCCAACAGGCTGAAGAATAAACGTTTATACTACTACTACTACATAGTTTCCGTGTTGGACCGGCTGATCAAGTGCTCCTCCTGACATATGAAGCTACCGCACGTTAGGTTCATATTTCTTCGCGGACGATCACATGATAAAGAGTCCTAAACAAAAAATAATAGCAAAAAAACAAAATATGTCAGTTTGCAGGAATAAAAAAGAAATGATTGTTGCTATCCTGAATAGAACATTTGAAAATACATGCGGAGACACTCAGAAAGAGATTAGTAAGGGAAGTGGAAGAAAATGGGATTATTCCACATTAGACGAATTTCAGGGTGTTCACCGAAGTAAAATCCATTTTGTCTCAATCAGTGAGTCCGAAAACGTCGAGATCTGATGAAATGCGTTGAAATCAATTTTCACAAAAAAACCAGTACCTTGCTGACGATTTGGATCTTCTGCAGGCTTCTCCAGATATTTCAGAAAGTCTTTTGTTCTCGGAGACGTACCTGATGATATGTCTGCAACAAGCCAAAGAATTATGAATTTGCAATGTTCAAAATTGATTCAAAATAGCAAAAGCGCAATCCGATAATACAATTTTAAGTCATCTAAGCCCATTAGGGCATGTTGCGAATATTCCTTCAAAATGTTGATTCTGAAATACAATTTACATGCATTATGGTACATATAATACATTATGAAACAGAAAAAACTCTGTTTCTGTTAGGGGTGTGCAAAAAGCCCTAAGCCCGACACTCGGCCGATTCAAAAGCTCAAAAAATTTCGGGTTCTCGAAGAGTTGCGGGTATCCGAAAATTTCGGATTTTATCTATGGGAAACAATTTGCATTAAAACAAAACGCAAAAAATCATGATTAGTGCTAAAAACTCGCCAAACTCATTTTTTCACTTTTAAAAACCGAAACGTCTTTTTTTCGGATGGGAAATACGTGTTAAAATACATGAGGCTTTCGCCACCTCTTGATGTAAATTTCTTTCAAAACCCAAAAAATGGATTTTTAAAAATAAATCCATTTTTTGTTTTCATTTTTGAACATGGTTCTAATAATACGGCAAGAGACTGTATATGAGGTTCCCCGCTCGGGCCCAATAGTATCCAAAAGAATGGTTAGAATGTGTGAATGAGACCTTAATTTGAAAAGACATAAGAAGCCATAGAAACAGGAGAGCTTGTATGAAAAAATGCATGGACATGAAGGAAGCTAGAGAAGAATGCCAGGAGAGAAAAGACCGGAGACAAATAGTTTATAAAAAGAATGCGAGTAGAGTGAATGACGTTGGATTGAATTAATTTCAACTTACACCAAGTTTTTAGTAAAGAAATAGTTGACGATTTCAGAAAAAAAGCCGCAACTTTCTAGCATTATTATAATTAAATATCAATAATAGTAACAATAAATTGCTTAAACAAATAAGGTTTCCAACCGTAAGTATTTATTTACCTTACACTAGTTGAAAATGAGACAAAAAGTGGAAAATTTCTGAAAAAACTGCAATTTCCTAGAATTATTCAAAGATAATATTATTACCGATGATAATACATTGTTTAAACATTTATATTAATCAACATTATATAAGTATTACCTTATTCTAATTGAAAATTGGACAAGAAGTAGAAATTTCTTTTAACTGTGACTCTCTAACTCTATTCTAAGAGAACATTACTGAAAACTGAACATTTTTTAAACAATTTACGTAAACATTTAATTATCAGTGTAAAGTATATTGCATGTATTAGAATCATTCTGCATTGAAAACCCGCAAGAAAATAATAATTAGCTCCAAAAATTCACAAAATCCATTTTTCAGTTATGTACTTTTTTTGGGCCCTATAAGCCATACTTATAGGAGCGATATTTGACAAGTAATCTTTTATTCATATTCTATGGCTAATTACGAAAGTAAATGTTGAGTTTCAACTTAATTCAGCTAATATTGACAATTCTGAATAAAATTTACAAAAGCGTCTTTTTTTCTGATGGGAAATACTTGTTAAACTTCGCGGGATATGCGCTACCTCTAAGTATCATTTTTTTAAATTAAATAAAAATTGATTTATTTTTGTATAAATTTGAACAAATGTACGGGCGATATGCATGAAATTTCGAAAAAAAATGCGGACCGCCCTAGTGATCACACGAGTCGAGAAACTTCATTAACCTTTCGACGACTAATCAGGTTGATAGAAAACATTTCAAAATTTGCAAATATTTTGATAAATTACCAAAAATGTAATAGTTTATCAAAATTTTCGAAAATTTCACAAAATTTTTAGAAAACATCAAAATCTAAAAGAATTTAGATCAATTTCCAACAATTTTCAAAATTTTTATAATTAAAAATTTATTAGAATTTTCAAAAAATTTTAGAAAGTTGTAGAAATTTTCGAAGCTTAGAAACTTTGATAAATTTCCAAAAAATTTATATAAATTTCCAACAGTTTCAAAATTTGTCAGCTTCCACAAAAATTTCAAAATTTGAAAAATTCTCAAAAAGCGTAATTTTAAAAAATATTCAAAATTTTTTAAATTTGGATATATTTCCAAAACTTTCCTAAATTTTCAAGATTTAAATTGAGAAAATAACTGTTAACTATAAGAAAGTTCAACTTTATAATTGGTTTCGCATCCTCGTAAATTTCGAGAGCCCGAAACTGTTCGAATACTCGAATCTTTTAAAAGCCGAAATAATTCGAATACACATCGGGCTCTCAAAGGTTTCGAGTACCCAGAAAAATCGAGTGCCAGACATGAATCGGGTAGTCGAAAATGTCGAGAATAAGGCCTGTCTTAGATTTTTGAAACCAACCGGGAACTCGAAATTTTTCGGTTTCTCGACGGTTCGAGGATTTTCGAGCCCGGTCCGAAAAACCCGAACCAGGTCCGAGGTTTCGAGCTTTTTGCACACCCCTATTTCCTACAATATGTTAAATTTAATTTAATCGATTCAGGTAGGCTGGGTTTTCAATAACGTACGTCTAATCAAAATTACATTAACTCGATTTCTTTGAGACTGTTAGCCTGGACATTATAAAGTATTTTTCAATTTGGAGAAGTCCTCTTAAAAACATGTATAATTGTAAGTGTTTAGTATTTTCAGATCGTCTAAGCTCAAGGGCTTCGTTTCTTAAATTATCCAACTTGAACCTTCTCCTTCTGCATATTTAATAGTTTAATTTCACCAATTATCGGTGATATATATAAACATGAAAAATGGAGATGTTTAATATAAGAGCGCGATTGTGTAACATTTTTATCTTTATTGAAACAATGAAAAAGGCAGCATCGTGAAACTTTTAAATTGCTCACGTCACCTCCACCAGCATTACGCATTTACAAATGTTTGCTTAAAAATGGAAAAAAATAGTGATTTACAATCATTAAAACTGCACTGAAATTGGAATTTTTAAAATTATGGTAATTGATTATTCGTAAAAATAAAAATGAGAACAAATGCTTAATTTATTTTCCTATTTATTACCTATTGCATATTTTCCTACTATGTTACGCTTGCTCTCTGTCCTCAAATTTAAAACACAAGTCTTATATTAGGCCAGCCTTAACTAAGGCCTCCAAAATCTCGAGATCAAAAGTGAAGATTTTCATGTTTCAACTTTGAACATTTAAAATTCCGCAAAAAGCGATCAAAATTGAATCTTTGAGTGTGAGTATTCATATGAAAAACTTGAAAACACTTTGATATTGATAATATGCTACAAAAGCTTGGTAAGTAAGGCTTGAAAATCTCACTATTATCTGTGAGTAGCAAAGAAGATGGTACTAATTTATTTTATTCTTACCAATATAATTAAGTATAACTACCAAGGTGATGACCCCAGTACAAAGGATCGTCATTATTTCAAATTGCAGGAAAAACTGGTCAACCGACAATTTTTAGAACACCGCAACTAATGAATATTCTGATTTTTCATGTATATATATACTATTGTAAGATATCTGTATTTTTCCCCTTTCCCAGCATTAATCGCAAATTGCTTACTTGTCGGGCTTGGTTAGATCATAACTGTTATTTCGCATTACCTAATTTATTCAGGCGTAAATAATTTCTCACACACGTGTATTATTATTTTACCTTCAGAATCTGAGATCATTTATTTTTATGTCAACTTAAATAATTGTCTCATGAATTTGGGCATTATTTTTCACGATTCTTCTAAATGATTCATCAAAGCAAAAAATAATAAATAAAACAATCGTTTTCAGGCCTTCGTAAGAAACCCTACGTACTTTGCCTTGGCGAATGTGCGGATAGAAATTCATTTCGAACCAAGCCCGGTAATTCCGAAACACGCACCCCATCCAGTTTTTCAATACTTCTCTATTCATACACCACAATAAGTTTAATCCGAATAATTTTGTTTTATATTGAATTGCAAATATGCAAGAGAACTGAAGGGTCACAGTACAGGCCCAGATAAACATCAAAATCAGAATTCTTCAGTAGAGCGAAACGAACTTCTGTAAAATCGTTACCACCAATTAAAGATGAAACAAAAGTTTATGATCGAACTGAAAAATTTCTTGATTGAGGCCAAAGAAGTATGATTAAAAAAATTATCGAGTTTTGAGAAACAGAATGTGGAAGTTAACAATATCAAAGTGACAGGAACCTAAAATTAGAAGAGCTAAAAGTTGTATAGAAAGACGAAAGGCATATGTTTCTTTATAAATAAACGATAACACTTTCGAGAAATATATATTCTGCTCTCAAGGCGAAAACTTAATTGAAAAAAACCTTACACAGTAAAACCTGTTAAGGATGCCACCTTTGTAACCTGGCCACCTGTCTCAGTTGGACTGATTTTTACAGAACCGGAAAACTTGCATTGACTTTAATAGGATCCTTCTTGAATAAGTTGGCCACCTGTCTATCTTGCATCTTGGCCGCCTTTTTTCAAGGTTTTTATCATATTCCAACCTGCCGAAGTTGGCCACTAAAATTCACCCAGAGCAGTAAAGTACAATTTTCAGACAGATATCGTAAGATTAGAGATAAAATGACTTTAACCTCTCCAGTAGTCTCTTTTATGTTATTCCACATCGACTCAGTGAGCTAATAAGCTACTTAGCCTGCAGAAGCCCCACTTAAACATCAACGACCAGTACCAGTAAGTCATCCCCCACTCCTTTATGGCCGGTCAATGATAATTCAATGTGGGACAAGATAAAATAGTGAACTGTGAAGATTCAATTCACTTGATCTCTGATCACCGACTGGACGTTTTTCTAAAGATGATAGGAACATTCTTTAATACGAAACCTCAAAGACTGCATAATAAGTATAAAACGAAAGAAGATTATTGAGTTGACTATTGAAATGAAGAAAGAAGTTTTGGACTTATTTATTTCAGGAGTGGCTCACAGATTTGATTCAACAAATGGAAAAGTCGAAACGGAAATTCTGTTACTTGTTGATAATGTCACTAGTTGATCCTTTATGAAGAAATACCTACTACACCTGACAATATTTTAGAAATAAATTTGGCAGCAAAAATAACACTTTCATGCCGAATGTTATGAAAGTGACAACGATGGAGAAGTGAACGACGACAGTACACCAGTGCAAAGTCATAAAGAAGCTGTGCAATATTTAGTGCAACTGCTAAGATACTCTTCCAGTCACCAGCCTCAGCTCATGGATAGTTTGTTTAAGGCACGATTGTGGATCTTCACGCAGCAACTAACTATTTTTTTTTTTTTAATTTTAAATAAAAAATAAGAATTTCCTTTTGAAATATCGGGAGGCTGAGTAAGAATATTGAATTTCTATCGAAAAAAAACTTTCTGTTTCAGAAAAATGTAACTTAAGTGTCACGGTATTGCACCGTAATAGACGAATTTTCTCTAAAAGTTTTATGGAAAGAAGAAAAGCATATTTTTCTTTATAAGTAAACTCTAGCACTTTTCAGAAATATCTTTTCTGCTCGCAAGTCGAAAACTTAAATGAAAAAACCTTATAAAAGTAGATTACTGTAGAAAATGAAGATTTTAGGTTGAAATTTGGTCGGTACTGAATAAATGGCAACTAGTTTTTTTACAAGGGCTCTTTCTTTAAACAAATGAGTATTTCATTAGTTAACTGTATTTAAAAACGTTTAGGAAAGGAATATGGTCAGAATAAGGCTTAAAAAAAAGAGATTAGAGGTTATCCAGTGGGTAACGGGACATCCTGCAGACGTCCTTAAAATGTAAGTTTGTTTCATGCAACTTGACTTGAAATAACTACAAGGATTCAGTTATCTAGTTTTAAATAAAGAAACTTTATATTACTATATTGAAAATGAGATTTTGAAAAAATCCTTTTAACACAACTTGTATTTCGCTTTTTTGAATCTTTTTCATGCATACATTTCATTTTCGGCAAAAATCTTGATTACCTAGATATGTTTTACTACCTTGAATTATAGTTAATGCTCTGTTGAAGTGAAAATGCTTTTTGAAATGTTGAAAATTCAGTTTTTCAGGCACGCTATGCGCGACACGAAATAAAATTTTAGAATACAAATGCTTCACCTCAAATAGAAGTTATTTTGATTTTTTTATTCATATTAAGAAACTTAACTGTTCATTTTAAATTATCTGCAAATTTCTTGTTAGACTATTCTTAGACAACGCACAGTATAAGATTCATTCGTGAAAACTCTTACGGAAAATTAAAAATATAATTTTTTAGTCAAGCTATACAAAGAACCATACTCAATAAACTATTTCGTCAAAAAAGCTTTTTTTCAGTCTATAACCAAAATTTTCCTGAAACAATGAAAAATGGCTGAGTGAGCAGGTTTTTTTTGGGTTCACCAAACTTATTTTCTTAGTAAGTGCAGAAAATCGAGAGCAAAACTTGAGTATTGTGTTGAAAATGTGTTTCTAAAAGACAATAGAGCCTCAGTTAATCAGAAACAAATTAAATCACCTCTTCAAAAGTAAGAGTTTTGACAATTTTGTGATATTTGCATGTAAATTTCCTTGTATACGCATCTATATTATTCTACCTTAAGAAGCTGAGAGAACTTACGTAGCACACGAAAAAACTTGGTCTTAATTTAAAATCTTTCTTTGACAAATAATGTTTACGTGGGACCTTGACATAATTACAATAAGATCATTGTAAAAAAAAATCATATTTTTCAATCATACCTGAAATCATACAGATTGATAACCATTTTCACTGTGAAGAAACTAATTTTTTTGAAGTCTTTTTCTTTATTTTATTCTAAATTCAACAACTCAAGGCCATTTTAATTTTTAAAATTTACTTACTTATTTTTCAGTTTTCTCCGAAATAAAATATTTAAACACATTTTCTTTTGCCAATGTAGTTTAGAAAAAACCTTTTTCCTAAAACATATTAATAATATGTCACGTGTATTTCAAATCTTGAAGTAATATATATTTTAAATCTTTTTTAGCCGCTCGGGACTACTTCTCTGTAAAAAAAAATTAGTTTAATTTATTAGAATTACCAGCGAAAATCTACTGCATAATTTAATTGGAAAAAAGTGAGCTACTAGAGTTGAGTTAAAAATTACTAACTTGATTGGTTAAAATATTCACTCTAAATCTTGCGAAACTAGTACTAATGGCTAAGTGAAAAATTTTCTTGCATGAGGATATATACGGTCATACAATTACGTCTACGTAATTGTATATATATATATATATATACAACTACGTATATATATATATATATACGTAGTATATATCCCCATGCAAGAAAATTTGTGTGGCAAACCTCCTGTTATTTGAGGACAGAATTTGCAAGTGGAAAACCGCTAGGATTTCTTCAATAGAGCAGGAATTTATTTAGGGCTACATGTAAACTAATTTCGAGAAGTTCCTAGAAATGGAAAGCTGATCAAATTGAATAGTTTAATGAAGAAACACAATTGTGTAACATTTTTAACATTATTGAAACAATGATACAGAAGGTATATTGTGAATCTTTTAATTAGGACACGGTATATCCACCAGCATTCACGTTTTCCCAAGTTATTTCATCCAAGAGGAAATATTATGATTATGTACACACTCAATCTTTTTTACCTTACTTTATCAGCAAATCCGATAACACATGATAAGACACAGCCTCGAAATCAGTCCATATTTTCTCTTATTGATTATAATAAAATAAACTTGTTTCGTTAAAAACATTTTGATATTTTTGGGGTCCTATTGGAATTCATATTTTTTCTCCTAATGACAATGAAAATATTGCATAATTTTAATTTGTTGTGATACGACTTCATAGTTATGTATTGTACATTTTACAAAAAGAGTTAAAGTAACTATATTAAATGTATTTTCATCTTTAGCCCTATTAATTTAACCCTTAACGGTATCCCCTCTCTGTGATAACATAAAGTATGAGGGGGGTCGCTGAAGACCCCAGCAAAAATTTCTTTATTATAATGAGAATTTTTAATATTTTTACACGAAAATTTCGTTGGATATACTTTTTTCATATCCTTTATAAGATAAAACTATTTAATATAAATATTTTTAATTTTAACATATGAAAAAAAATTAAAAACTAAACAAAAAATGAAGAACGTGGCTCACTATTAAAAAAAGGCGGGGTATAAAAGACCCCAGGGATAACTTTAAGGGTTAGGCAATCGCGGTGAACCTCAACCAACGTCTTATAACGAAACAGATCTTATCTAAAAAGTCAGGTCTCATTTCCAAGGCATAACTGTACCTTGTCCTGAAAAAACAGATATGATGATTTGACAGAAAATTTAAATTCAAAGCTCGAGCGTACATTAAATTGCTGTGTCCGTTTTATCTACAACTTGCCTAAATACGAACACGTAACTCCGTATCTACTTGAGGCTGATCTGCTTAATGTTGGCGAGAGAAGACAATTCTTTATGTGTAATTTGCTCTACACTCTTTTTTAGAACAATGCTCCACAGTATATATTTGACCTCTTCCAATTTGTAGACAAAAACATTCCAGCATGGTCTAAGCTTCATAAAACACATAGAACCCCTAAGATTCCTTTCCACAGAACGTGTCAGCTTTTAAGGTAATTTATAGCAAGAGGTGCCCGGTTATGGAATAAAGTACCATTCGATATTAGAAATGGACTTTTTCTGTATCATTTAAGAAATCTTTTTTTATAATACTTGTACAATACTCCTGACCCAACTTTTGAAATTACTCACTGGTAAAACTCTCATATTTACCTCTCCAACGTTTCATCTTCGAATTTCCTTTTGTTGACTCCATATATTTATTTTATTTAGTTTATAGATTTAAACATAAGATTATTCAAGTATTTTACTGATCAGTCCCTACATAAAATTGTTATGACCTTGTATTATCCTGTTCCTTCGAGGGGCTAATCAGCCCTAGGGACCTTTCTTTAATAAAAACAAAATACAAATACAATATCGGTTATTAATTAATGAGTACTAAATCCCTTTGCCAACTATTTTATTTAATTGAACTAGTCTAATTCTTATTTTGTATTTTTATGTTATTTTGACTTTTTATTGTCCATTTACAAATGTGCTAAAATTAGACTTTGAACTTTGTCTGTGGAGGTTTGCTTTTATGAAAAGTGAATCTATTATTTGATAATGGTTGAAAATATACGATTTGTTTCTTATTCGTCTCCAACATGAATCAATCAATTGAAAAGAAGGTCCAAAAATAAATATAAATCATTCGTAATTATATTTTTGTCACGAATAATTTGTAATTTTTTCTGTTTTCTACAAAGCACTTTCTATCTATTGTCAATTCCCCGGCATTCACCTTGTTATAAAAAGAGCAAGACATAGTTGTGTCATACACGAAATGTATTTTAATAAAAATGTTGCTCCATTTTGCGCTTTTTCATACATGCTACTGCAAAAACAGAAAAAAATATATACCGGGCGTCCCCATCGCCCAAGAGCTCCGACTCTTGCAGTCAGGAACTTTGCATTGGGCTAACTCCCCAATGCAACGAATTATGCGGTTACGTCACTAGTATCGCCCAGTGCCACCCACAATAACCCTCTTTAGGATGAGGCCATAATTCAGTTAGGAGTGGCAATAGGACCGAACCGAGATGACGTCTAGGCGATGACCTTAAATAAACGCGAGAACATCGTCTTAAATGGTCGAACCAACTCAGGAGGGACATCCTTACCTGTAGACAAGCAAGCTCACCGGCTCGAAGAGGATACATGCAGAGGTTACATGAACTTTGGTTCAATATGCACCCGGAATATGCTCATAAAACGCCTCAGTATTTAAGAGATCAGGTATCCTTTTTACGCCGAAAGAGATATGAAGCTCTTTATCAGCAAGAAGAAGAGCAACATCCTCCTGTAAACATACCACCCGTTCCAGCAAGATCACTTTTGCAGATAGCCGATAATGCCAACATAAGAACTTGGACATCAAAACTCCACCAAAAAGTCTTTCTTAGGATGGAAAAATTAGCTAAAGCTAATACGCCTGTAGGGTACCTCTGTGACTTTGACAACAGCGCCATCTGACACGCGAACTATTGGGTATCTCGAAGTTATTTGGGCAATGTTCTTGAGGAAAAGCACTGAATATCAACTCATTTTAATAAAAAATGTTAACCTTCGGTTCAAAATTAATTTTTTACTATAAGATTTTTCGTTAATATTGAATTCAAATTCAAATTTCTTGCTAATAGTTCCAAATTGGTGGCGCTTTCCTAGCTATCCTGCAGGCATATACTGCTCTCCCTAAATTTTCCCCCCGAAAATGTTTATCTCGACTCTGAACTGTCTAGTTTACGGGAGGGCGGCCTTCGTGCTTAGCGACAGTAAAAGTATTGATACTTCCTGAACAGTTTAAGTTTAAAATAAAAACGGCGAGACGGCATGCATGAAATGTTCAGTGCCTCATTAGCTACATAACACCAAATAAAAAATTCACACGCTGATAAAGTGTAAACTGTTGACCATCAAGCAGCACTGGACGCAAAAAATAAGAGCTGTTTTAACAGCCAAAGAGCGCCTTGAACGAAGAGTTAGGTGGATTTATGAAAATTCCACCTTTTCTACTCTTCCTTTTACGCCCCGAATTACGAAAAAAATACATAACGCCTACTTAGTCGCAAGCCACTTTACTTTGAGGAAAACCCAGTGACAATTTCTCACATATAGAACTAGGCACATAATTAAGACTCGTGCGATTGTACACCTAACTGTGATAAATGCGCTACTAAAGATAGCATACATGACGCATGTTAAGCAACAAAAAATCCTTGTGTAGATATCATTGACGCAAGATACGTAAGTAACATTAAATAAATAATATGTACGGATATTCTTATTAACTAAACATATCGAATAACATATATACATATGTATAAGCAATAAGCATATACTTACGTATTTCAATATTGGGATTTTTAAAAATAAAGAAACCATTTACGAAATAATGCAAACCATGCAGTGAACTAGTGAATGAATATGTAAATAGTCAGACACGCTGTAACCAAAAGTGTCTTACTAGATACATTGAACATAAGTAAGATAACACATAGCATTCGCATTCCGGAAAGGACAAAAGACGAGACAGTCGATCACTCACAGTATCAATCGAGGAGACTTAACTACATGCTTTGCTCATTGTGACCAGAGTAACGCTCTGACCAAGCCTTGTACTTTAAAGAGCAATTCAAAATAGTTAACTTATGATCGAGCATTGTACTAAAGTCCCTTCGGCTGAAACTTTCGGTCGTCGTATGAGTCTATTTTCGGGTAAAGTCCGCAGTGTTATACATCCGCGATAAGAACTTAAGTGTAGAATATGTGTTCAATAAAATGTCATGTGCCGTGGAAAATCTAAATAGTCGAGAAGAGATTCAAGTCTTATGGGAGCAAGTAAATGGAGATACTTATCAGCTAAATGAAGACGCTTTAGATATGTCGCTCTTTTGTAACTATTGTGCCAAAGGCAAAGGATGCAGCGTCCAGAGGAAGAGTGTCCACTAATTACTGCCGAAGAATGACATTATATTGATAACTTATTACTTTACTTTTAGACATACGTGTGTCATCATGTTCCATATGATTAGTTTTACTTTGTTATTGTTTATGTTTCAGACTATTAGGAATATGCATACATTTGTATGTTATTAAATATACTTAATTATCTTGTAACGGTAGAGTCTGCAATTACAATCTCTCATTAACCAAACGTATACTAAGTTATCGGTAGCCTCTGAGTTCTTATCCCTTCATGGTAATACATTTAGAATCTTGTGCTCTCTGTCTTACCGACCGTAGTGCAGTTACCATACCTAGGTCCAAACTCAGATAAGACCGGTAATGCTATTGCTTTTAGTTAATACAATTAGGCAGAAGTATGTAGGGTAAGCTAGTTGCGCCTAGCTAGGCGTTACATCAAAGTTGGTAAAATTTCCGGATGTAACAGTGAGATGCATGAAAAAGCTCATATAAGAGGGGGTTCTTCCAAGGAGACTCTTTCAGTCCGATACTTTCCTGTATTTCTCTCTTGCCTCTACCTATTGTGCTTCGAGAACTCAAAACTTTCGAGTACTCGAATTTCTTCGAGAACTCGTATGTCTTCGAGAACTCAAAATTTTCGAGAAGCCGAAACGTTCGTTGTAGCTCGAAAGTGTTCTAGTACTCAAAACTTTCGAGAACTCGAAGCCTTTCGAGTAGCTCGGAAATTTCGAGCACTCGAAATTTCGAGCTTGCTTGAGCTCGACTCGACTCGAAGTTTCGAGCTTTTTGCACACCCTTACAAACATGCATACAGACGGAACATTCTTAAAAGACCTGTTTTTCGGTTTTAGGTGGTCTGCAAACGTGGACATTCGACAAAAACAGGAGGGATCCAATTTCATACAAATCAAATACCTTCTGTGACTGATGAGAATGTAAAAATATAAATTTTTGAGCAATACATTTAGAATGCGCATCAACTCACAGTGGGTGAAATCCGGAATTCACTGTTCATAAACCACTACTCGTACAGCGTACGATTCTTGAAAAACTTTAGGACTGATTTTTAATTTCTCTCGGTGGAATTTATCATTTAAACAAATAGAATGTCAAAATTGGATATTTTACCAAAATTATTTTTTTCTCCAAAAAAAGACTTGAGAGAAGTAGCTATTAATCAGAATTATTGCAGATACACTTCAGGAACATAAATATTCAGTTCAAGATTCAAGCAAATTGTTATAAACAATTTATATAATACATTGTTTGATACGGTGCTCGAACTCAACAAAAAACTGTATCTTAACTAAAAATGCCTGAATATCTCGTAGGAGTAGCATTTAGAATGGAAAATGACCACTAGTCAACAATCATCACTATAATAAATATTCTAATAAACAAATCATATTTTTTTCGAAGTATTATTTTTCTCTTCAAAAAACTTTCAAATTAATTCTAAATTATGGTAAATATATGCAGAAAAATATAAATGTTTTGGAAAAATTCGAAAATAATTTAAATCTTGAAAAGATTTCAAAACTTGAAGAAAAAAATGTAGATTTTTTAAGATTTTGGACAACAAATTTAGAAGCATTTAAAGCCCTTGTATAGGTTTCAAAAGAATCAAAAAGTTTCATCAAAATTCGTGGAAAAACTAGAAATGATTTTTTTTCAAATTAATTATAAAAGAATCTTTAAAAAGATTTTCAAAATTTTCAAAAATCAAACTGGAAGATTTTATTCTGTATTTTTTGGAATTTTGCATGAATTTCCATTTTTTTAAATCATTTAACTTTACAATTTATAAAACTTTAATATTTTTAATTTAGCAGCTTAATGGCTTTCAATTACAAATTTTCATATGAAAAGTGTTATAAGCTTCCGTTTTATATGCGCAAATTATTGAGCGTTTAAATCTAAAGTTATAAGCTGGAAATTGTAGGAACTTCGTTTTGAGTCTTTCCCAAGATTTTTCTTGCCAATTTGTCAATTTCGTCGCGGCGTTGTTGATTACGAGTATTATCGCGATTTTCGGGAGTCATATTGGACAAAGTACTTTGGAGGTATAATGGGCAGGGGCAAAACGGGACACCACTCATCAGTCATGTCTGCGTATTTTGCAAAACCTGATTATGGTCATTTTTATATAAAAAATGGACAATAAAATGTTTTACAAAAGATTCTTGTATCTGTACTACTTATTTGTTTAGTCTTTTCTAATCAACTTTATTCATAATACATTTCATTTTTTTATTCGAAAACGCGTCCCGTTTTTCCTTGTGTAAAACTTGACGAAAAAAATTTTTTTTCAAAAATCAATACAAAAAGTTCAAGACACCTATATTGTTGAATGCGGAAAACAAGTATTTTTAAATGACATATATGGTGTCCAATTATTTTCCACATATTGGAAGAAAAAAATTCAAACGTAAGGTTTTTCGCTGTTTAATAACAATTATTCATTACTGTCTTTCATGGCGATGATGTACACATTTTAATTTGAAAGTATCGTATTGCAATATTCTAAATATTTATGGTTTTATAAATTCCCGATTCTTTATAATAATAATTAATTGATTATTTAATTTTAAATATGATAATAATTTTTAATAATTTAAGGTGCAATCTAATACAGTAATATACGAAAAAATACAAAGAAAGTACAAAATTCGTCAAAATAATACAAAAAAGCTGTTCTTTCCTGTAATTTCAGTCGTCCTTTATTATATTTATTTCTAGGTCCCTGTAAAAATGGTTTTCATTTTTCATACTTTTTCGTAAACAATTTTCCACCGGGAAAATATATATATATGGTATATA
>CAKNWT010330420.1:0-11601 GCA_932066315.1 Andricus coriarius | reverse complement strand
TGTCAGTCCAATCCATGTCCTAAAGACGTCCCATGTTCCAAAGACCGTCTTTGGAACATGGGACGTCTTTAGGACATGAATTGGACTGACACGCACGTCCTAAGAACGTCTTTAGAACGTTCTTAGGACTTTAATTTTTTTGTGCCCACTGGGTACTCAATTTCAATAAAACGAGGCGAAAAGAGGTGACTGGTTTGAAGTTAAATACTCGAAAAAAAACAGTTATCAGGTTTCGTAGAGCAGTGGTTAGTGATTTGAATTGTAAACCTTAGGGTCCAGCGTTCGAGTCTTGGTGCATGAGAAGAGAAAGTTTTATTTTTTATTTTTCTCAACAGAATTCGTTTTACTCGACTGCATTTGAAAGTTTCCTCAAAAGCCTCTATGTCCCAGTTTTACGCAACTTGTGGAGTAAAGCCCACTCAATATATTTTCTGCGTGTAATATTATCCATCATAAATTATGAGAATGTAAAAACATGAAAATCTAGATTAATTTGACAACAAAAATACAAATTGGCCTCGACCGCGGCCATGATGAAATTTTTACGCCGTCCTAATAAATGTTATCTGGTTGTTTTTAAAGCAATTAGAACCTTGTCGTGTCAGAACCAAGACTTCCAGCAGGTGTTATTTGATCCCATATCATTGCATTAACAAGACTAAAAGAAGAATAAATATTTACTCAATATGAACTATCAATATAAAAGACGAGAAGCTAAAAATTTTTTCAGTCGGTTTTAAAGAGAAATTAATATTTGTCGGGAAAAATTTATACTTAATTTATACTTTTCACGTAAGATGGTATTAAAAATAGTAATTTTGATGTACTTTGTCAATGGTTTTATTATTCTTGGATTGGCGGGGCCTTTTGATAAGGCGAAAAAGATTGTAAGTTAAAGAGACTTCGAGTATACTTCCGAAAAGAACACCCAAAAGTAGTAGACTGGATACTTGTCTTAGCGATTTTTTTCTCGAAAGTGAATAGTTTTCTTATTTTTAAACTAAATAAAATATCGTGTTGAAATTTTGGTAAACTGAAGGAAATATAAGGTTGAAAGTGTTAAGTGTGATAACAGAGTCAGTGTGATAAAGAGAAAATTTGGAATAAAAAGAAAATTGGTTATTATCTTTTTTTGTTACAACTTAAAGGCTATGTTTACTTATTATTTGTAGAAAGATTTGACTGTCATTATTGATTGCTTTAATCAATTATTTAAAAAAAAAGTTGATGCTTTAAGAAAACTACGATTCATAATTGTGTCATCTGGTCTTTTGATTTGAATTTTTTCTACATAAAGCACTTTTTATTGAATTTTCTTAATGATAAATTATGACAGGATGATTAAAAAGAAGTCTCATGGTAAGTGTCATATCTGTTTTTATTTTTTATTGTGAAATACGAAAATCAGTCAATAATTCGAGGTTAGTTGGAGAGGTTAATAGACCCTATTTTTGCTATAAAAATGTAAGTACATAATAATAATTTGTGAATTACATCCTAATATATATATATATTTACTTCAACAAATAATTTCCTAACCAGCAATTAAAAAATCGTACGATTTAAAATAGGTAACAGTTACGAAAGTAGAATCTTGTAAAATTTGGATTACAGTGAGTCTTTTACGCATGTCACACTATCCCGTAATGACAGTAAATCTGAAATGGTTGACACACTACCCAAGAAAATAAAAAATATTTTTTCATGCAAGTTTTTGTTGTTTAAAGAAGTAGAAGTAGAATTTTGTATTTGGGCATTTCTTGCCCCCCCGCCCCCCCCCGGAGATTTTCCGTAAAATCCTCATTATAGACAAATGGCTATTCTGTCTGATTGGATGATGACTGAAAGATAAACATCAAAAACTGCAAAAAAAGCTTTTCTTTTTAAATTACAAACTCTAATGGCTAAGACAGCGGTGGACTGACACTATATTTTATTTAATTTTTCAAAATTTCAGCGCGATATGTTATTTAGTCAAAAATATTCTCAAGATATGTCTCCATGCGACTATCACCTGTTTCAAAACCTGAAGTAGACACTTGGCAGGTAAATATTAGGCCGAACACTTTGTAAACAACCTTTGTAAGACATCCAAAAGCTTTGAAATTGTATTTTTTATAAACAATGACTCTTACAAGTGCGAAAATTGTTTACTTGGATAGAACATTTATCCAACTTTACTTTCTGTATCGAAAATCAAAAACTTGTTTTATCAATTTGCATTTCCCAATTGCATTTCCCCAATTATTGGATAACATAATAGAATAAAGTTAGGGCCGGCAGAACGATATTTATCCAGGTGAATAAGTTCACGTACAAATTTACGTTGAAATACGACCCGTATTTTGAAACAGTTCACGTGAGAGATTGGCAACAATGGATTTCATTCCCGAATTTTAGGTACCCCCTTTGTACTTTAAAAACATGTCTGATTCCACAGGTCTTGTGGTGATCTTAGGATATTGAGTACACGGAAATCTATGTGGTGCTTTGATCTCTTATCCCTTGTTTCATATTATCATCGAATTTCACGTGTTTTTTTTTAGATTTCTACGTGGAGTTCGACATATATTTTTACGTGGATATTTTCACTTGCGCCAGATCTAAATAAAGTTTAATTGAAGCCTTGGTAGTGATAACGCGGGATCAACAAAAAGCTGTTTTGATGGAATCTTTCTTCGAAATGCGAGCATATCTTGAATTATGTATTTTTCTATGTGGCATAGTTTGTTTAATGACATATATACCACGCCATAGAGTGAAAATCCTTGGACAGTAATTGCTTGTCATATACTATGTGTACATATAGTTTAAAATAGAACCATTTTATTGATATAACATTATATCTGCCGAGCCTTCAATTACTGATGCCCTAAAAACTAAAAATAATACATAAGAAAGAAAAAGTAATGCAATAATTAAATAAGAAATATTAAATACAGGGCTGAAGTTAATAAGGGTGTACAAATATTTTATTCTGTTTTTATTTAATTAAGAAAAGTTAAAATTTATCAATGCTATAATTTACAAGCTCAATAATTACATGAAATAATAAATATTTAAAATATTATAATTCTTATAATCATGACGTTTAATTTTGACGTAACCTAACCAACCTAGAACGTCCTTTCACGATTAATATCGAAAATTGGTGCATAAACGAAGATGTACCTGCATTATCATAATATAGGATTTATTCTAATTTTTATTAAAATGCACAATTGAGAATAAAAAGCATCTAGCCATTATGAAAACTCATCGGTGATTGGTACCTTTACCATATTTTTAGTTGTATATAATTGATATTTTAACTATTTTTTACCTAATATTTTATAAAATCAAAAAAATGTTCGGAAGAGAAATCAGAAAATTAATTTTTTTTCAATTTATTGCTACAAAATATTAGTTCTAGAGAAAAAATATCAACATAAGATTAACATTTTTATTAGATCTAGAAAGTTTGTGCAGAAGATTTTTGTCTGGAGATAATATTTTTCAAGATTTCTCTAAGAAACTACAAAAAATTATTATTTTAATTTCTATCAACCTGCGGTGTTAATCCTTTAAGAAGACTCCAGAGAACGCCTATTCCATGTATGAAGTGAATATTTTTGGGTGACCTTTTTGGAACTATGCACGATTCATAGTTAGAAGTTAAAAATTTAATTTTTATTACAAAATTCTCAAAACTGTAATTTTTAAATTAATCTTTAGAATGATGTGGTTGAAGATTACGGTTATCCGTTTAAAATATACAATGTTGAAACAGAAGATGGTTACATTCTGCAAATACATAATATACCTTTTGGCCGAAACGTATTAAAAGGAAGTCCTAAAAATAATAAACCAGTGGTTCTCGTTATGCATGGCAATTTAGGATCTTCAGCAGACTGGGTTGTAACTGGTCCCAGTAATGGTTTAGGTACTGTATTATTATATATAGTTACTAATTTATGATTTTTACAGTGTATTTTATTGATATTTGAAACAAAAATTAATTTACATTATTTTTTAGCTTTTCTTTTGGCTGATAACGGCTACGACGTATGGCTCGGAAATAATCGAGGAAATACTTACTCTAAAAATCACACGATGTTTCTGGAAACAAGTTACGGATTTTGGGATTTTAGGTGAGAATTTGATATAACTTTTACTGTATGAAATTTTAAGATAAACAAATAAACAATTATTTAGAAAATAGTACAAATAAGAGGAAACTTAAAAATTAGATTTTGCTACACTAATATTAATGATTATACTTTATTATTAATTCCTTATTCAGTTGGCATGAAATGGGAATGTATGATTTGCCAGCAATGATAGATTTTATTTTACAAATCACTGGCCAGAAGTCACTTTTCTACATAGGTTATTCGCAAGGAGGTACTCAGTTCTTCGTTATGAATTCTATGAAACCCGAATATAATGACAAAATTCGGTTAGGAGTGACATTTGCTCCAGCAGTATTCCTCGGAAATACCAAAGGAGCAATAAATTTATTAGCAAAGCTATCCTACCCTATAGGAGTAAGTATTATATTATAAGTAACTATAATTTTTAATTTTAATTTAAGTGTGTGTGTCATTGTTTTTTGAACAGCACGTCTTTTATATCTGTTAAATTAGGTGTGGAGAAGAGAAATATTGTTGACGTTGCGTTATTGACTATAGGATGTTGAAATTTTATATTGTTGATAGAAAGACAGTTTTGATCTACTAGTCTGCATTTCGTATTTATTAATTAATAATTATTAGGTGTATAAATAAGTTCTACCCGTTTTAAGCATCTTTTTTTATATATAAAAATCAAACAAAATGCAAGTATTAATTAATATGGTGCCCATTGGCTTCTACTACTCTTCGCCAACGCTCAGGCAATTAATGGATTCCATGGCGAAAGAAGGCTTGATTTTTTGACGCTCTAAAGTCATTGACCATTTATATATACCTAATATATACTTGATTAGCCCAACGACGTCGGACTATAAGGAATCATTTTTTCGTGAAAATAATATAATCCAGTGATAGAATAACGTACAGAGAAACATAACCTAAATTTATGTAACACCCATAGTACTGATAGTTGAGAAAAGCATTCAAGTTGAATTTTTCAATAAGTTAGAACATTTAAAATAGACAAAGAAACTTTTTGTCTTCGCCCATTTTTTATACAGACAAAAAATTTCTTCTTCTAATTTTAATGATTTATCGATTCGAAAAATGTAACCTCAATGATTTTCTTAACATTGTGAAACTTCGAATCAGTATACTATAAGTATAATATATATTTAGGCCACGTTTCTCCATTGCGGCAATTGGCTGCGTGTAGTCGTCCCGAATAATTAGCGGAGTCTTAAAAGTGGGTGGACTAGTCGTCCCAAAATGTCGGGACGACGAGACGCTTGGTATTATTTTCACGAAACATCATTCAGACAAGTAGAGTAAAACCGTCTTTCCACCTGCATATTCCAGTCCAATTAGTATTTGTTCTGGAACACGAAGATAACAGAAATTTTTGTGTTGCTTACATAAAACGTTTAGATAGACGTACCATTGAAGCTTAGAAACCCTTGAGTAAATTAAATCAGATCCACTCTTGTTATTAACAAATAATTGAAAATTGCTAAAAGTGTTTGTCCGATTAAATGTTTATTCTATATTCAGCAACAAATTGTTACAAACAATAACTTTTTTCTATAATAACGCTTGTTCGACAAATCTGCAAACAATTTCTATCTACTGATTGTTTAAAATAACGTCAGAGTATTTATTATTATAAAATTATGTATACAAATTTTAGATTCGACAAAAGTAAAGTCAGATATATCAGTTGAAAAATGGGACCAAGAAAAATTAAATATCTTCATTGGTTTCCGAGTTAGGACTTATTTTTTTCAGTCGTGCAGGACAGATTGGAAGACCGGACATCTTTGCACGGAGTAACTTTGCATAAGCCCAACTGTGCACGTCGTGGACCAGTGATTTATGATATAATATTGCGGTTCTAAATTTTAATATGCACAGTCAGGAGTGTCCCATCTTTGCACGTGCACATATGGTACACTCCCAACTGTGCACGTTAAAATCTAGACGTGCAGAGATGGGAGAGTCCCAAATTTGCATATGCAAAGATGGGATACTCTTGATTGTGAGCGTCTCAATCAGAGATCAGATCAAAACTGTTATTCAATTTTGTTAAAGCTAGTTAAAAAAAATAATTCAGATCCAATCATTAATATAATTATAGACATTATCTAATTCTATTCAAATCTAAAGTTAGCACATAACAGTTTAGTAAAATTTAATTTCTTCTAGCAATAAGAAAATGGAACGAAAGTTTCTGTCGGGCCCTTGGTCTCAATTGAAACGATAATGTTTTTAACTTACAAGTTCACGTGCACAGGTGGCTTGTTTAACAGTGTGCGTGCATGGAGAAGAGCGACAGTCGGCAGCATTTCCCCTCACGATGTATGGCGTGTACAATAAAGCGGAATCTAAGATAGCGCTCGAGTATGCTCAAACTTTTACCGATTGATTAATAAACCGAGAAAGTACTTTTGCATTGGACTTAATTAAACATCACCCAGTGAAAAAGTACTTACTCGAGCGAATTAATCAGGTCTTATCAACCACGTTGCCACGGCTACATTTTCACTGGGGTTTTTTTAAAGAGGAGGTGGGAATGCATTTGCGCACAGAGAATAGGATTCAGCTTCTGGGTGATGTCCACTAAAATGACCTTTTTTCACCAGACAATGAACTCGAAAGCTGCTTTCGCGTTACTTCAGGTTCACTGTCTATGGGCGCATGGCGCAGTAATTTTTTCCTTCTGCTTCTGTTTGCCGCTGGGCATTCCCGCCAACAACGTCGCTACTGTGTCCTAATCAAATTAGGATTGAAACATGGTTGCTACAGTGCTTTCAGGGAAGCTCGCTTCTCCGATGGCAGTCTTAAGTATACATCGAGTTTCTGCCCATCGGTCACACGCGTCGAAGTTGTGCTCAACGATATCCAATCTTCCCGGGCAGTGCCACAATATGGACTACTTTTCCTGTTCCGATGGTGCAAATAGGGACTGAAGTGGCCATGACCGGTAAGGAATTGGATGAGCTGTGTTTTCTATCGACCTGCGGAGATACCTCGCTTAGAAGTTTAGCACTCCATCTGGACTTTGCGTACCCTATCTTCATTTCAAATCCTAGCGCGATCTTCTCATACTTGGCCACCTTTATTTATCTTCTTTCGCTCTTTGGCTAACAAGTTAATAGGTATTACTCCCGTCACCACCATTACTGTTGCAGCAAGGTCATCGGAAAACCCAACCATTTTGATTCACCCTGGAAGTTTGATCCGTAGAACCCCGTCGTATATGACGTTCCAGAGGTCTGGGAGCATTCAAGTATTACGTAACGCTCTAAGAGGGTGGGGGGAGGGCAGGACAAATGTTACATAATGGCGAAAAACTATGGGGAAAAGTAGGAGAAAGCGTTACATAGGGGGCTGACCAAGCAGCGAACGTACGCCGTATAATGTGGTACATTGTACACGTCAAACAGCTTCCCCCTGCCATCCCGAAGACTGAATTAGAGCGCTAGCGCTGTGGCAGTAGGTGATTAGATCATTGCATGTAACTAATCACCGACTCTGTGGTTGGTGCAATGGTAGTCGACAGTTATCCTTCCTCTTATCTTCCCAGCTTGTCTACCAAACATGGCGGCAAATAATTACTCAGCAGGTGTAGATATCTAAGGATTTCTACCGTGTCTGTTCTGGATTTCTGCCACAGTAGTTATGTTATTGACCAGCCGACAATAATATCCCTGCTTCTTCCCTTGGAGTATGGGTGACATCATGAAATAAGGGAGGGGCTGTAACGTGGTACATAATACACGTCAAATAGCTTCTCCATTTCCACCCCGAAGGCTAATTTTGATTGGTAGCGGTAAAGCAGTAAGCGATCGGATGACTATGTAACTCATCACCGACTGCGTGGTTAGCGCAGTGATAGCGCATCGGGCTTCGAGCCGCTAGCCAAGGATTTGGTCCCCTAGGCCGAAGTCAATTTTTACTGAGGTTCATTTGATACGCTTCCAAAACTCAACAGTCACCCTTCCTCTCACCTTCCCTTGTATATCTTCCCCACTGCAGTCTGTACTAAGCCGGGATTTGAGAACGTCAAAATGTTCTCAGCATCTTCTCATAAATTCTGTCTGCATTGTCAATAATCATGAATAGTGGCCTGAAGGATAAGAAGCCCTTATCCAGCGGAACCATCTACCTCCTTCCATCTCCTAGCGAAAATCCTCCATAATAGGCATGTATTGTATATTTTGAGCAGTCTGCTCCATAATCTGCTCCATGATCTCGGGTGGGGGTTCCGGAGACTTGCCTATGAAACGAGGAATTAAAATTTGTTTCCTGCGTCCTCAAAAATCACGTTCGACCTCATCGAGAACGGTGTCACACACCTGCCTTTTTTGGCCTCAATCGCTTTCGTTAACGCTCTCTTAGCTATCAGGTACTGTTTCTCTGCCACTTCGTCGTTGCCTTGTGCTCTTTCTTCGCTGGGCCTTCGTGTGCCGGTTCCTGTCTCTGTTCGGCATGTATGAGTTGCATGTCCTGTCTTTTAAGCGCATTGACATCCACTAGCTTCGATTGATTCAGCTTCGCCGGTGACGAAAGATGGTCCGTCTTTTTTAGCACCTCTTCTCCTCTACTACAGTTCTAGTACATTCCCTACTCATGGTCTTTGCATTGAAGTCGCTTGCCACTACGACATCGATTCACTCATTTGGTGAGTGGTAGATACCGACATACGTGATGCTACCACTTCAATTCCAGACATGGCCATCGACTTTTCCCCTATCGCCGATTGTAATTTCGTATCCATACAGCCGCAATGCTCGTGATGTCCGGGAACCAGCCTCGTCCTACCGTTACGTAACCTATGCACGTGCACAGATAACACGCTCCTAACTGTGCACGCTAAAATTTATACGTGCACAGGTAGGTCGGTAAGGACATGGACGTGCACAGTTGGGCTTGAGTGACGGGACGGCAGCTACTGGTTTCGAAAATCTTTCGGTTAATCAAATTAAGCCAACGCGGAAACCAATAAAGATTTATAATTTTATTTGATCCCGCTTGGTAACTGATATTTCAGCCTTCAATTTAGTACGCGATGATGAACGTATCTTTTAACAATTTAATTATATTGTTCATGAGAATTTAGTAGTATTTTGTTCACAACGAAGCTATTGCAGATAGAAACATGTTGAAGAAAATTCGAGATCTGTTTTGAGCCTTGGTTAATCTATATTATTTCGGATTTTTCGGACAAATTTGATCTAAAAAACAACCATCGTTTCTTACAATTTGTTACACAAACATGAAGAATTTTGTTTTTAATCCAACAAACACTTTTTTTAAAGAAGCACTTTCTTCTAGAAACTTGTGAAACAAGTACAAAAAATTCAATTTATTTTTTATTGGCATCTACTAATTGTACAGTTGTATTTGAAATCAATTAATTTATTATTTTGTGAAAATTTTAATAAAATTCCAGTGATTGAAATTCGGAGCATAAAAATCGGATGCGCCATCGAATTTCGAACTTTCGGGAAAAGGAACAATAAGTATCAATAGTCCTTAAAACTGGATTTATTGCAAAGTTTGAAATTCGAACTTTAATTAATTTTTTTTAATCACTTCTCTCAAACATGTAGGTAAATAGTTATTTAAAAAATAAAAAAAGTATCAAGGTGGGGCAGAGATCGGTACCCTAAGGTGGGGCACAACACGCCACACTCGCGCTGTTCTAAGCTGTGTTTAGAGAGAACAGCTGATTTTTACACTCAAATTTATTTTCAATTCTGTGATTGCTAGGATGTAATAGCAGGTGTAAATATTTGTCTAGTTGTAAGTTATTTTAAATTGAAACAAATCGTGCGTTATTATAAAAAGAAAAGAAAAAGTTTAGTTATACAGATGGTCAATTTTGATTGTGAAACTAATGGGGAATCCATCAAAGGTACAGCAGCAAAGTATGGTATACCTAGATCAACTTTGCACTTCCACTTTAAACATGCCTCTAGTCCTCCCAATGAAAAACGTATGTTTTAAATTAATTTAATGCTATTCTATTTTACTTTTGTTTATTTAGTATTTTAATATTTATCAGCTGGTTGCAAAAGAGTATTTACCGACATGGAAAGCAGATTATCGATCTCATTTTCATTTGCGAGTTTACCGTGCCATTTGTGCCCCACCTGGATGACATTGCCTGCCCCGCAGAGACCTTCTGTGCCCCACTTTGTTGCCTGCTTATTTTTATTTCTACAAATTAAAAGCGTTCGTTTTAAATTTTTATTCGAATTGAATTTCATTTATAAACATTGATTTTAATTGATGCTTTTTTTTTAAAGTATAAAAAATACTATTAATGTTAAAAAATTCCCTCAAAGTAAGAGTGCCGCCCATGCCTCGCTCTCCCCTATATAAAGAGAAGATGGATATTTCTTGAATAACAATTGAAAGTATATTACATAACTAGGGGGAGATCTTTCCGTTCTCCAGCTGTAGAAATTCGGAAAGATCTCCCCCGAGTCACACGCACCACTTTTTTTAAACAATCCTTATGATTTCGGCAGTTTTTATGACTGTGGCTGAGGTGGTACTATTCTTGAATTATGTTCCAACACAGCAGTCTTGGTAGTCACGTTGGGGCGAGTTCGATTCCCAAAGCAAGAAGCGAGTCTGTAAGGATTTGCAGAAAGTTTCGCTTTTCTCCCTTGACATAACAAGGTGGTCCAAAAGTTCAGCTTTCGATTGTTGGTGATTCGACCCCCCCCTGGGATCTGGAAATTAACATGAGGTCTTGAATGGGGAAATCTCGGCTTTCGAAAATTTGGCAGAAAGAAGTACTTATTATAATTCACCTCTTAAGGAATGTTCAAGGAATAATTTCCATCCAATAACTTTCAATTCTGACCATGCACACATGTTATATTTTTTCTTCGAACATGAAATATACCTACTTTCGGTTACTATCTGGATGTAAATATAGTTCCAATTAATTCACTATAGGTCCAGTATCATCCCCCATTCAAACCCAAAAATAATCATTTTGACCTTAACTTAGAAAAACGCGAATATCTCCTAAACTAGAATCGGTCATTAAAGTCCAAGAGCTGGTGACGTTTTTCGTGAAGTGGAAGTATAAGTCCTAGTTTGTGACTTATATATCTGGGAACTGACCCTTCTTTCGAAACCCATAAATGCCAGACGCCCTGCCTGGGGCGTTTGGGCACCTGAGCCAGGTGAAAAAATTGGAAATTTGCAGTGACAGTATAAGAGCCAATTTTCTTCTAGGATCGATTATTGATGCCCCAAGTTTATTATTATTCAATCGCCAGACCGATAGCTTGGGGATAACATACTGCCAGACACGATAATTGTCAATAAAAAAACTTGGATTTTGCAGTGAGAGTATAAGGTCTGGCGTTGTTGATAACATAAAGAATAGTATTCACAGGTAGCATTCGTAAAACGACAGACCGAAATTCCGGGGAGAACACCTTCAAAATTAAGTTTGAAAATGAAT
>CAKNWT010330419.1:0-16835 GCA_932066315.1 Andricus coriarius | reverse complement strand
ACTGCCCGCGCATCATCGACTTTCCAAGTCGTGCGATGATGTCTTGGGGCGCAAGAATGAATTATTTTGATCATGGACAACGAAGGATAACTAGATTAATACGCATTATGACGGGTATCTTTCAAGGCTTGACTGCACTGTGGTTCTGTTTAGCGTTGAACCCATTGAGAAAAACACTAAATAGCATGTCTCATGGGTTCCGAATACATGATACCGTGGATGGTTATCAAGTGACCCATCTTCTATGCATGGTTGACCTAAAGTGATACGCTAGTTCGGACAAGAAACTGCAGCAAGTCATCGATGTCAGAAACCAGTTTTCCAACGATATCTACATGGAAATCGGACTAGATAAATGCAGAACAGTGCATTTAACCAGAGGAGAATTAGGGACCGCAGAGCTTAGAGAACGAAATCGAGAATGACATCGAGGCAATGGCTGCGATACCCTTAGATTCTCGAATCTCAGATTATTCAGCATACGATAGTTAAGAAAAGCCTAACGACTGCCCTTACTACAAGACTCGGATTGGTTCTGAAGAGTTCTCTTAACAGCAAGCGAGATGTTGCGCTTTACAACACCATCTGTAAACCGGATCTTGATTGCACGCCCTTGAATTTGACCTTAGAGGAGGCCTTGAACATTAGGGCAAAAACCATAGAAGAATTAGAAACGCAATGGAGACAGAAAACCATCCACGGCGACCATCCCAAAACGTAGACCAATATGCCATTCAGGACAGTGTTGTCAGCACCAGGAATTATCGCAAACACGTGCTACATCAATACGTGGCTGCCTGGTGTCGATTATGTGAAGAAAACAACGAATCCATCGAGCACATTATTGCTGGCTGTCGCGTAATGACTCAAAGAGCATGTACACACAGTCATAATGATTTGGCGGACATTATACATCAACAACTTGCCCTAAACCTAGAACTCTTAACAGAATGGATGCTTTTCTATAGATGCATTCCAATGACCGGTTTGGAAAATGAAGATTACATCTTATATTGGGATGTTACTATCCAGAAGGATCATTACATCCTAGCCAATCGACCCGATTTCGTTATACGAGGAAAAAAAGGTGGAAGTGTATACATCATCGACATTGCTTGTCCACTTAACCGAAATTTGCAAGCAACCTATACTACCAATATCCCGAAGTATAACGAGCTGAGGCATGAAGTAAAGACAATGTGGAGGAATGTGAAACATGCATATATTCATCCTATTTTGATTTCGGCTACAGGCAATGTGCACGCAAGTGCACGCAATGTGTCAGTAGGGTACTGGCAGCAGTTATAACATCCTCATCTCATCAGTCACTTGACTTAGTGCGTGGCTGTGAAGTCATTAGCGAGAACTAAGCCTCGTAGGGGAGGCTGTTCAGAATCAAGGGTAGTGATGGTTACTCGATAGGTTATGGCTTGTTGAGCGTTGAGAGCGTAAGTCTTCACGCTGATGTTCAGATTGATACGTGACGTGACCGCAACAACTTTCGGCCCTAAAATGTAGGACATCTAAACACGACCTTCTTGAAGAGGAAGTTGGATCTTCTTCGCCAAGGCGTTTGAGATAATAGAGATTTGTGAGCACGGATCAACGAGCGCTTGTACCTGAAGGTTTTCTCTAGTTGACGACGTTACGTAGACGAAAGCTGTGCCAAGTATCTCGTCGATGTTGCTCCTAAAAGTGGTACCGATATGTGCGTAGTAAAGGAAGCATTGCTGTTGAATGTAAGCGGATGAGGTGTCGAATGATGTTTCCTTGTTAAGTCGTGGCACCGTTTAGTTAATGGACGAGACGATACGCGATGTGGGCCTAAGCAGTTGAGTCAAAGCTGCGTACGTTCAACGAAATCTCGGCGCTGACCTGATGTCTTCTTCTTGAATTCCTGACACTTGAATAAAAAGTGACGTCCCGAGCTACCACAAGAGCTTCCAAAATCCTGACCCTGCTGTTGAGGAACGCCATGACAGATTCAAAGGTCGGTGGTGTCTTCAAACCTCATCAACTGATCACTTGTCAACTGGACTCTTTAGAGCCTTCAATGCCACGACAGCATCACAGGGTCCTGAGGTGACCCTCGACAGTTCCACAGCAGATTCTCGCCACATTTGTTGGAAGAGAGAAAAAACTGGAAATATAACACGTAATAAGAACGCATATGTTTTCTGCCTTCTCCTTGCTGAATTTCCAAGATTGATTAACGTTGTCAGCTGTCGTTGGAATATTCTTCAGTAGAATCTTAGCTTCCCCTTCCAAACACGTCTTCAAGTAATGGAGTTTCTGAACGCTCGTGAAAAGATCTCTGATGTTTTCCCTGCCAGTATTCTTACTGGGAAAACTTCGTTAGATATGTATGTGTGGTCTGAGGCTTCAAAAAGGTAGCCACTGGACTATTTTTCTGTTGAACTAGACCAAGCGTAGATTGAAGAGCCTTAAGTATGGTTCTCGATTCGATTCTCCGTTCTGTGTATGTTTCCGATGCAGTTTCTTAGAATTCAAGTACGAAATAAATAATGCTTTTCGTGTTTTCGGGTTTCTGTTTGATGCAGGCCAAATAATTTGTTTAAATCTCACTCCAGTAACTGTCGATTATTTGTAATCACATTTGGATTAAAATTCTAGTGATCTTCTGTTTTTGTTTCTTGACATGCGTGATTGCAGATTCAGGTTTTCCATTGAAAAACACATAAGTTTTATTCGAAAACTTTATTAAAACTCACGCTCACCTATTCGTGTAGGGGAAGCGGCCACACTTCGCACTGCCTCAACTCTTCGCACTTTTCACCTTAAGATAACACTTCCTAGCACAAATCACAACAAAAACATCTGCATTGAAGAATCGTTGAGCCTTCTCACACTAAATTTTAGTTAGATAGGCTCACGAAAAATCTCAACGCGAAAGCTTTCTGCATTCAGCCCCTTTCATGGCGGCGGTTTCTCATTGCCGCAGATTTTCACTAACCGAACCCGAATCCTGCTTCTGAATTTATAAATTAATCTAGAGAGTGGCAATAAACGAAATGTAACTCACGGGTTATCTCGAAATCTCGTTTATTTAATTAAACCTCTAATAATGCAACCACAATATTTACACACATTTTCCCTCGATCGTACATATGGCGACAGACGCCCTAGACAGGAGGCTCTAGGAGTCAAGGCAAGAGTGAATACGTTGTCCAAGTACTATCTGCTGGAAATCAGAGACATGAAAAAGTTTGCTAAGAGATATAGATATAGGTTAGAGATTATTAGAACTTATGTGAAATAAACTATAAAAATGATTTTAATTAAACGAAACATATCATTAAAATAAGACATTCAATTCAACAGCAGATTTAATTCTTCCTCTATTAAAGAAGCCTGACATTATATTTTATTTTAGATAAAGATATCCTAGAGTCTAATATTATATCCAGCAGATTTTCTGATGAATCTTCTAAATAGTTTTCAAAAATATGAAGTTTTAGATTACTGATCGAACTTTTTTTTTAATTTGGTAACTGAACGATCATTTTAATTATTAACAAGAAAGTTTGCAATTTAATCTGGAGATTAATAGTTAAATCATTGTACGTAGAGTTAAAGGAATTAATTTATGCACACTTCATTTCCAATGGTGTGACGATCTTTACTAAATCATACATTGGTATCCCATTGATCAATACTGAGGTGTAATCCTAATGCTTCTTCTAACAATTTCTTCAAGTCTTCTGCAAGTTCTTTAAGATATTCTTCCCGAGCTCCACCCTTTGTTCCACCGTTCCCCTGTATCCGAAATTTCTAGACTTAGATTTTTCTCTTCAAGTGCTTTTAGTTTAAAAAGTGGGATTTTTATTATTTATTTATTAAAATAAGCGTAGAGTTGTTTTTGAAAATATACCATCAGTTTTGTAGAAGTTTACCTCTTTTATTAGCAATAAAAAAATGTTGTCTGCTACTTTCTTTCATAGAAGGCCACTATTTTTGAGCATTTTTCTCCTTCACCAAACAAGAAACCAAATTTAAAATTTCTTTGACATAAATCAAGTTCATTCGACTACTTGTTTTACATTTTCTGCCCTATGAAACTTTACTTTTTCGACAATTTCCTAACTTATGGTTTTATAAATTAAATGGTTAGTAATGCGAAAACAGTTCCGTTTTTGTGTTTCTTATGACGGGAAAGGGCATTATTCATTTTACTTTTGAATATAAATTTCCATATAATGTTTTGGCGGTTTGCTCCGGATTTGTGATAAACCATCCATTTTTTCGGGGATCCTTACTAATTACTCTGTGACATACTTTAGCCATTTCAGTTTACTTAAATTGTTCTTGAATTCGTTTCATGTATAAAACTTTGTTCCAGGGATAATTACACTCTTCAGATAAATCCTGCTTCTGGGGTCTGTAATGAGGAACACTTGAACTATTTCAAGTTTATTGGTCGAATCGCAGGCATGGCAGTTTATCATGGAAAACTTCTGGATGGTAAATTTCTATACAAAATATACTTTTAAATAAATTGGTGCCAAGAAATTGAAACTTTTTAATAACTTTAGTGTTTTTTTACAAGCATTTTTCATTCGACCGTTTTACAAGATGATGCTGGGAAAAACCATCGATCTTAAAGATATGGAAAGCGTAGATTCTGAGTACTACAATTCGCTATTATGGATCAAAGAAAATGATCCCAGCGAGTTAGAACTAACTTTCTGCGTTGATGAAGAGAGCTTTGGACATACATCGCAAAGAGAACTTAAACCTAACGGGGCAAATGTACCCTTATCAGATGAAAACAAAGATGAATATATAAGCTTGGTTATACAATGGAGGTTCGTCTCACGAGTTCAGGATCAAATGAATGCTTTTCTCGAAGGTTTCAATGCTCTTGTACCCTTAAATCTGGTAAAAATATTTGATGAACATGAATTGGAATTACTCATGTGCGGTATTCAACATATTGACGTCAAAGATTGGAAACAAAACACTTTGTACAAGGGAGACTATCATGCAAATAATATTACGGTCCAGTGGTTCTGGCGAGTTGTTCTATCGTTTAATAATGAAATGCGAGCTAGACTTTTGCAGTTTGTAACGGGAACATCTCGAGTGCCTATGAATGGTTTTAAAGAGTTATATGGTAGTAACGGGCCTCAGCTGTTTACAATTGAAAAGTGGGGCACGCCTGATAATTATCCTAGAGCTCATACCTGGTAAGTTATCAGTTATTAATTCGTCATTACATAAAATAATTTATAGAATCTTTCGAATTTCATCGTTTAAAACGAAGTCTGGTGATACGCACAAGGTGCGTTTCATAGTAAACAAAGTTTAAAACAAATAATATTAACAGCATTTTTTTTTGCAAACCCGTTTTACATTATTCAATATAGTCCCCTTCGGACTCAATACAGCGATTCGCACGTTCTAAAAGCATGTCGAATGAGTGTTTTGGTTCGTCAGTCGGGATGTCCTTCAGGATGTCGGTGTAAGCCTTTTGGATGGCCTCTGCATCTTTAAAACGCTTTCCTTTCATCGGCAAATACCGATGAAAGGTTGATGGTTAAAATGCGATTTTTAGTAAAAAAAATCGGTCACAAGTGTCGATCGATGAGCTGGCGCATTATCGTGCAACAAACGCCAACTTCCTTCTGCGCAATATTCTGGCCGAATACGATGCACCAAACGTTTCAAAACACTCCTCGTATTCGCCTGATTTGGCACCGTGCGACTTTTACCTTTTCGGGAAAATGCACTTGCCGATGAAAGGAAAGCGTTTTAAGGACGTAGATGGCATACGAAATCATGAAGAACATCCCGACTGACGCACTTTGTAGATCAATGAACTGGTCATTGTTTGCAATTTTGTGTGTAGTGGATACCACTTTACATTAGACAATAATCCTAAAGTCGATAATCATTAAATATAAGCACAAATATAAGTAAAATGGCCAATTCCAATTTTAATATATTATCTCGTATCGTGTCTTAACTATTAATGACATCAAATTAAATAATAAATATAATGAATACATACACACATCCATACATATAAACATGCATACAGTTACGTAGTATTTAGTACTACGCACGAAAAATTAATAAAATTAATGATAAATTATCAAACAATTATTTCATCTGACAGCGACTTTGTGCAGAATTGAGTGTCGCTTATTATTATAAAACGAGGAAGCTCATTTTTCTCTCAGCCTTAAGATGGTTACAGCCCAACATGTCGAAGGCATTTTTGTTAGAGTTGGATTTTTGAATAGTCGACACGGGGCTGTACCGGTATACAGGGTGTCCCAGCTGTATCGCCGTTCCTTGAAATGGCAGATAAACACAACATTCAAATCGAAAAGGCTCAGCAAACTTTTGGGTCCGGTGCGTATTTTGGGTACTACAGGAAATTGAAATTGCGTGTATGTGAAGAGCTAGTTGTAAGTGTGCGTGCGACCCCGAACAGTAATTTCTCCTACCGCGGTAACTTCACCTTGCTTCGACATTTAAAAAATGCGATTACGAATGTGTTTGTCTGTTCAAATCGGACGGGCTTACGTTTTATCGAACTCTAAAATAACTATTAAAAGAAATCAATTATTTAAGTTAAATACGTTTGAGATAAAATTTCGGCTAACCGAAATTCGGTGAATGGAAGAAAAAGAAATTTAGGCTAGGTTCTTCGAAATTTGGTGAGCGCAGCATAAATAAGTTCAGTGAGCCTATCTAATTCATACATTATTGCAAATAATCAGTGACCGTCTCTGATTTATGTAGAGTTCAATCAAATGTTATGAATTCTCTCAATTCTTTTGAAAACATGTAATTCTTTTTAACTATTTCCAAATTCAATAACTTTGGTCTACGGTGAACTACTTCTGGACTAGGATGCACACGTTTTTTTTTTATTTTGCAGAATTCTGTATAAATGTTTGTTGGACATGGGTTCCATATAACAAGCAACAGCCCTGTTAGGCCCTACGAGGCCCTGTTTATTGATGAGTCCCTATATGTCCACAGAGCTACATCTATGGTTTTGAATATATTTTTCAGTCAGTCTTTTTTGTGTACCGTCTCACGAAGCAACTATCTTACATATCTTATATCTGAATAAATCTGAATCGTTTACCATATATTTCTCGTTATTCTTTTAGTAGTCACAAGTGATCTATTCAGCCTCAATAGGTTATGTGCCCAGATCGTCGCGTATCGTGATAGTGATCGTAATAGTGATCGGAGACTAAAAGTGCGAAGTAGTGTGTTCGAGAGGAAGCGTGGTTTTCGGGAAACTTTAAAAAATGTATTTCCTTGCACTCGGCGCGCATTGAATCATTGGGCAAGGAGAACTTCGATACCTGGAAGCTCCAAGTGAAAGACCTTTTAGTGAAAAATGACGCATGGGAATATGTTAGTGGTGAAAAAGTGAGACCGACGGTATTCGAAGGAAATGCGGCATCAGTAACGGCAGCGCAGGCCTGGGATGTCGCGGACAGAAAGGCTCATTCTGATTTGGTTTTAGCTATTCATCCATTAGAGCTAAAACAAATCAAAGGGTGCAATACTGCTAACCAAATTTAGGAAACGTTGCACCGAATATATCAGTCGAAAGGGCCAGCGAGGAAGGCAGCCCCTCTGAAGAAGCTGACTTTGCACAAAATGGTGGAAAGTGGAGATGTGAGAGAACACATCCGAGAGTTTTTGGACGCTGTGGACAAGCTCCATGAAATGGAAGTGGATATCAATGAAGATTTGTTAACAATTATGTTGTTATACAGCTTGCCACCCAGCTTTGAAAACTTTCGGTGTGCGAAAGAATCTCGCGACGATCTCCCTAAGCCAGAAGCCCTCAAAATTGAAATAATCGACAAAAGTGATGCTAGGAAATCGAAGAGCAGTGACGTCACGTCGAACTCCAGCGCCATGATGGCTGGACATAGCAGCCACACTCAGAAGTTCAGGAAGAAGGGGAAGAAGCCAGATTCAAATCAATAGAAGCAGTTTTTTCCATTTAAGTGTCATCGATGTGGAAAGGTTGCCCATAAAATTGCTGAATGCAAGGCGAAATATGGAAATTCGTCAGAGAAGGCTAGTAAGGCAGAGGAATTAGGTTTCCTCATTACTGTCAACGAAGAATCAGCATTGAAAACGGAAACTCCCTACCCTCAAGGAAAGTGGTGTCTCGATAGTGGTTGTACATCACAGATGTGCAGTGATAGAAACAAGTTTGTGAGTAGTCAACAGTGTGACAGTGTTCAATTAAACTTGGCAAGTAGTGCAACCACCGCAGTTGAATCGAAAGGAACAGTGCAAATTTTGATCAATGACGGGGAGAAAGAAAAAGTATTAAATTTAGAAAATACACTTTTCGTTTCAGATTTGAGAAAGGATTTAATCTCTGTAGGTAAGATCACCGATAACTGTTTCGAAGTAACTTTTAAAAAAACATTCAGCTGTGATTCGAGACAAGAATGGATGTGAAAAGTTGTTAGCTGAGAGAGTCGACGGACTATATTATATTCGGGAAAATATAGAAAACGCGAAGGTATTATCCGAAGAAAATAGTTCATCGAAATTAGAATTATGGCACAAAAGACTAGGTCCTCTAAATTTTAAAGATCTTAAGAAGCTTTTAACAGAAGTCGAAATAAATTTTGATAAAGGGGAAGAAATTAGTGTCTGTGAAACGTGCATTAAAGGAAAGTTTTCGCAAAAACCTTTTCCAAAGGTTTCGTCTCGTAAGACAAAATTATTGGAAATTGTGCATTCAGACCTGTGTGGTCCGATGCGTATGCAATCCAAAGGTGGCGCGAAGTATGTTATGACTTTCGTTGATGACTTTTCTAAAATGTGCACTGTGAAGTTTTTAAAATCAAAGAATGAAGCATTAGAAGCTTTTATAAGCTACCGAAGTATGGTGGAAAATCAAAGCGGAAAAAGGATAAAATGTCTCCAATCTGACAATGGAAACCAGTATCTAAATAAAGAATTTAATGATTATTTAGACAAGGGTGGCATCGCACGAAGATTGGCAGTTGTCTACACACTTCAACAGAAAGGAGTGGCGGAACGTAAGAATCGCACATTAGTAGAAATGGCAAGATGTCTATTGCTGGAATCGAATCTCCCGAAATCGTTGTGGGCAGAAGCTGTAGCGACAGCAAATTATTTACGAAACATATGTCCTTCAAGAAGCCTCAATGGTCAAATACCATACGAACGATGATACGGAAAGTTACCAGATCTCTTGACCTGGTAACACCCGGAAGAGACAAGTTCGATCAACAAACACGTGAATGTTTATTCTTGGGATATTCCGAAGAATCCAAAGGCTACCGAGTTTGGTTGACCGAAGCTGGAAGAGTAGAAACTACCAGAGATGTAACTCTTTTCAACGAGTTTCTGCCGACGAAGAAATGCGAAGAATTTATCCAGGAAGCAGAAAAGAATTCATCAGAAGAGAAAACTTGGGTGGAAATAGAGTCCACACCAATTCCTCGAGTACCAGAAATTGAAATCAACGAAGTACAGCAAGAAGATGTCCACCTTGACAGCAAAGATGAAGATTTCTTAGGATTTGAAGAAGCTGTAAATCACGAAGAAACTGCAAATCACGAAGAACCTGAAAGAAGAAGGTTAGCTGGACGTCCTAAAGTTATCAAAACTGGAAACCGCGGAAGACCTGCAAAAGTCTACAACATGAGCAACGTAGCTCTCGAAGAAGGACATTTTCAATGTGCCAACATAGCAGAAGTCTCCTTGAAGGAAGCACTTGACGGAAACGAAGCCAAAGAGTGGAAAAGTGCAATTCAAGGCGAATTCGAAGCACTTTTGAAGAATGGAACTTGGGTGTTAGCAGATCGCCCCGAGGGTCGAAATGTCATTGGTTGCAGACTCGTACTTAGAAACAAGTACAACGCCGAAGGAAACTTGGAAAGAAGAAAGGCTCGATTGGTAGCCAACGGCTACTCACAAAGCCCTGGCATTGACTTCAACGAGACTTTCGCTCCAGTGGTTCGACTCAGTTCAGTAAGACCTTTAATGACTCTTGCTGTACAGAACGATATGGTCGTTCATCAACTTGACGTAGCCACCGCTTTTTTCAACGGTGAACTCGAAGAAGAAGTCTACATGGAGATTCTTGAGCGTTCTGAAGAGCTGTTACATGAAATGGCAATAAAGTAGAAATTGCAACAAGGAAAGTCTCAACAAAAAGGATCAGCGTCCAGAATGCTCTCAGAAATCCGGAATGGAGAAAAAGTCTGTTTAATTAAAAGGGCCTTGTATGGTCTGAAGCAGGCTGGACGTCAATGGCATAAACGGCTTGACAAGGAATTAAAAGGCCTTGGACTAAAGCCTTCACAAACATACATGTGTGTCTACATTGGCAAACGAAGAGAAAAATGATTAATTGTTGCATTTTACGTCGACGACATGCTGATCATCTGAAGTGATCTAGACTGGATCTTCAAATTTAAACAGGATTTAAAGTTACGTTTTCAAGTAACAGATCTTGCAAGAGTCAAGTATTGTCGTGGCATGGTGTTCAAACAAGAGAATGGATCCATAACAATCTCACAAGGTGAATATGTTGAAGATGTCTTAAGAAGATTTGGGATGGAAGATTCGAGACCTACTGCAACACCGATGGATCCAAATACGAAGCTCAAAAAAGAGGAAAAGGATTCAACTCGAGAACGCGAAGAATATCCTTATAGAGAACTGATAGGAAGTCATTGGATCGCAGCGAAGAGGATTCTACGTTACTTACGTGGAACTACAAACCTGGGTATCACATACGAGAAGGACAACAATCAATAGGAAGGATTTGTGGATGCTGATTGGGCAGCATGCACTCAGGACAGAAGATCTTATACCGGATGTGTTTTCGTTCTTGCAAAAGGAGCAGTGACCTGGGAAGCGAAGAAACAGCGAACCGTGGCATTATCAACCACCGAAGCCGAGTATATGGGGCTCACTGAAGCTGCAAAAGAAGCAGTATATTTGAACAGATTCCTGAAAGGAGTGGGATTAGGGAGTCAAGAAGTCATCAAAATCTATGACGACAATCAAGGAGCTCAAAAACTCGCGAAGAATCCAGTCTTCCACTGAAGAACGAAACATATTGACATTCGTCATCATTTTGTGAGGGAAGCACTCGAACGTGGTTTAATTACGTTAAACTATCTACAGTCAGCTGAGTTGATGGCTGACGTATTCACCAAAGGATTACCGAGATAAAAACATCAGAAGTGTTTGTGTAATTTTGGAATGAAAGTTTCGTGAAGTGAAGTGCTGTATGCTTGAGGGGAAGTGTTGGACATGGGTTCCATATAACAAGCAACAGCCCTGTCAGGCCCTACGAGGCCCTGTTTATTGATAAGTCCCTGTATGTCTACAGAGCGACATCTATATTTTTGAATATTTTTCAGTCAGTCTTTGTTGTGTACCGTCTCTCGAAGCAGCTATCTTACAAATATTATATCTCAATAAATCTAAATCGTTTGCCATATATTTCTCGTTATTCTTCTAGTAGTCACAAGTGATCTATTCAGCCTCAGCAATATTTTAAAGGTTTTTGAATTTTTGTGAAATATTTAGAAGACACGTTAAATTATTCTAAATTCCTTAAAGTCCTCTGAATTCTACAGAATTCTGTTAAAGTCTTTGAATTTTTTAACACTTGTCTTAATTCTCTTGAAATCTTTATAATTCAGGTTGAATTATTGCCAATTTCTTCAAGTCTTTCGAACTCTGCAGCATTCTCTTTATTTCGCAGACTCCACTTGTAATCTTTTGAATCGTTTTAAAGATTTTAAAGAATTCTGTTGAAATATTCAGAATATAAATTGATTTATTTTTAACCCTTAAGGGCATGTGATACTTCAATCGGGTTCAGTTCCCCCTGGTTTTTGTCCACGAAACTTAAAATTTGTAAAAACTAAATTCGGAGATGCTATAAAATAGAATAACGGACGTCCCCGAACTCTTTTTTTAAGGGATAATAGCAACAAAAATATATTCTGCTAAATTAAATTTTTCTGTATATGCACTATTTGGGGGTTAGGATCGGTTATCAAGTCTCTGTCATTCCGATAATGTTGGTATCTGTTGTACCGAGTGGCATAGAGGGCGTCCTAACGAGCATAAATTAAATTATTTATGAAATATATTTTTTGGATTGCCTACAAACAAGCTTAGTTCCGGGACATTAGTTACTATGTTTTATTACTTGTCCTAAGTTTTCGACCAAAAATATTGTGTAGTTTGGAAGTAAAGCTGCGGGGAGAATTGTAACACACATAACCTCAAAATACACACATATTAATCAAATTTAGCAAAATGAAATTTTTTTAAATTATTCCACAACAGAAGAGTTCGGGGATGTCCGTTAGCATGTTCGCTATCATTCTCCAAATTTTTAAGGCAAAATCTTTATTATTGTAGGAAAAAAGCCGGGGGAACCTAACACTGCTGAAATCGATAATTGTTTATGTATCACATGCCCTTAAGGGGAAACGGTAGGTTTGGCTGATCACATGAATGACTGCAGCGACATTGATAAAGAAATCGGAAATACATTCTAGTGTCCCCTGGCAAATATAAGCACAAACTCAAACCCAAAAATCGGTAGTATTCTGTTTGTAAAATTGTTGACCTGTTCGAGAGAGAAACTGAGCAACGAGAGAGACAGAAAATCTTCAACCATTTTTATTGCACCCTCGCGTTTGGTTTTAGTTCCCGTTACTCGGCTTGCCTGCTCATCTGCAGGGAAATACATATAGAAAATCGACAAATATTTCATCTATACAATCCGCATGGGAAATAATGTATAGGCATCCCATAACACAAAACAATAAAATTCTTAAAATTTTACATATATAAATAATTATTAAATAATAATTATATACCCAGGGTGTCTACCGTTTCTGAAAATAAAATCAGGACTTTTCCAAGTTTTCCAGGACAAAAATGATTTTTTCCAGATACCTTTCTAGAAATGTATCATATGCCAAACTTCTGTTACGCCCACAGAATCTGATTTTATGGGCGAAAATATTTTAAAGCTTCTTATTTTTCCAACTTTGACGACAATTTAATGACATTTTTTAATCCAATAATTTGTGCTGTTGATATAATCAAAGTGAGTTTAATTCCATGTGTAATAATCTCTTTTTGATTAGAAATCGTTGAAATTTGACTTAGTTATCGCCTTTTAAGGTAATTTGAGTTTACTTTTCAATAAAGTAATTGAATTTCCAACAAAATAGTTTCGGTTTTTACATGCCTAACTTTTTTCTTGAAAAATAAGAGTATAAATAAATAAAAATAACTAATATTTGTGCATTTTATTATGTATATGATTACGAATATCAAACTTGAACTTTACACACTTATTTAGGACATTGAATGCCTTTTATAAAGATTATTTTTCTAATTGAACAACATTGAAATCAATCTTATTAATCTGAGTTTTAAGAAAAGTTAATACTTGTTTTAAAAATTTTTAAAATGTCTAACCATTTTTGCGTTGAGAAAATCGCAAAATATTTCCTCTGCACAATAAGCTGAATACGTATGAGAAATAAAACTGGTCAACATAATGTTATGTTTACATTTACAAAATGAAACATGTATCATTTCCAAGGCCGTAGCCAGCGGGGATGAGGCGGGTTTGACCCCCCCCCTTCCGGACATTTTTGAAACATGTACATAATATACATATACTCTCCTGTGTGCCGCTGCATAACCCACCTCCAGAAATTTTCTCCTGGCGTATACCCCCCCCCCCCTCCGAAAATTTTGTCCTTGATAATTTCCAAAACAGTTTTTGTGTTGAATTCGAATCAATTTCCCGTTTTTCCCACACATCAGTTATTTCAGATTTGTTGGAAAAAGGTACTTATATAAAAATTATAAATCGTGCTCTGAGTGAGTTTAGATAATTTTTTTCTAACAAAAGCGGTAACATGCAGTTTTTGCGAAAATCACAGGAAAACTTCGAAAAATAAGGTTTTATAGAAAACTTCATACTCAGACAAATATTTACTTTAAATAAAATAGAGGTAATTTTTTTCATTTCTTGACAAAGAAATTTGACAATGTTTATAGTGTCTCATTTATTAAAATGTTCACAAATTCTTACAATTCTGTGAAATCTACGAAATTTACGAAGATTTACCTGAATTTGCTTTATAGTAAATATCAGATATTTTTGTCTGAAATTGCATAAAAGCGTTGCAAATAATTGACACCTACAATTACCCGAAGTCAGATAATTTTATTATTTATGAAGCTCATTTTTCTCTCAGCGCATGTTATAGTCCAGTATATCGAAGACATTTTTGTTAGAGTTGGATTTTTTAATAGGCTTCGGTTTATATCATCAGTCACGGACGCATTTTTTGTATGCAATCAAGTGATCTGATAAGAGCAATATGTCTGATTTGACATATTGGACAATGCCTGCTTTTTTATTCCACCATTTACGGACTGGGTTGCAGCCAATTGCAATTATCTATTATCACTATTTATTATTATTTATTTAGCTTAAGATTCAAATTATCTCTGGGATTTTCTGTGATGAATTGCTTTCAAGTCTTTGTAGTTCCTTTAAATTACTCTTAAATCCAAGTGATTTTTTTTTAATTTACTACAATTCACTTTAAGCTTCCTGACAATGAAATTGCAAGCTGCAGTTCAACAGAGTACAGAATTAAAAATACAGTAATAGTCATAGCGAAAAACTGCAATCAGCCCTGGATTCGTCTCAGCTATATCTCTAGTTTTTTTTGCCTAAAAAAGTCATTTTTTTAACAATTACATTGTTATTAAACATTGTACCTTCATTATAAATAAAATTATTAGTCGGAAAGAAATTTCAAGGACATAGGCAGATTCCTTACTAACGTATCTCTAAGCTTTCTTTCCATTTTTGCAATCAACAAATTATTTAAACAATTACATTGTTATTAACATTTCCCATGTTTTTAAAGTTTATAGATAAAAATGTGAGCAAAACGTATACTAATAGAAGGTTAAATCATTATGCGAACTTCCACAACCTACACTTATCAATAATTAATAAACTATCTATTGTTTTTACCCCCTACACCATGCATCATATGGATTTCAAATTTTTGCCTTTATCATAAATAAAACTGAAAGGCCTATCGAAAAAGCAAAGATACCCCCGGATTCATCTCGGAAATATCTCCAGGAGATTTTATTTTCATTTTTTCAGAAAGTATTTTTTAAACAATTACATTGTTTATCATTTTCAGTAATTCATTTAACAGTCATAAAAAATAATTAAAAGTTACTTACTGAAACATAACGTATCCTAAGACATCATAAATGAAAGAAAATTAAATAATGCAAAAAAGTTTGTTCCAACATTGTTTTTATCACCTCCACGTACACTTATTGATGTTACACCACGCAGCACATGGGTTTCAGATTTGCGCCTTTATTATAAATAAAAAAAAAGTAATTGGGAGAGTGGGGTCAAAAATATACAAAATTTGGTAACTTAGTTTATAGATGACGCCTTATAAAGGAAAAACTATTAGTTTTTATGAAGAAATTAAAAACTTACAAGAAATAAGTATCTTGACAATAGTTTTTGTTCTATTAGTACGTATCCAATTTCCTATAAGTTGTCTCCGAGCGTCACCAAACTTTCTTTGTATGTAGTTTAAATAACCCATGATATCTCAGAACGTGATTGACCTTGGTTTAATTATCTATGTTCAGTGATTGGAATATTATCCACACTGTGAAATTTTCTTCGACCGTTTTAATCAATTATGAAGTCAATTAAAGTAGAATACGTTATTTTGGTCATACGGTCCATTAAAATTAATAGTGGATTCAGTGGTCAAGAATCATGCTTTATTCGTCAAGTTTCTTAAAAAAACCAACGTACGTTTCGATCTTGTTGCAGGCCTTCTTCAAGGTGATACATAACCTAATTTAACATAATTTACATGGATGTAATACATTTTTAAAGAACAAAAACGTGTAAAGAAAATTTTTAAAAATTTACCTGTAATGATATCAAGACATTTCAATTTTTAAAAATTGAAACCTCTAAATTTTCGAGGCTCCAATATAGTTTTTTACTACATTTTTAATCAATAAAAAGAACAAACAGATGTTATGATATGGAAGGACAAACATGGACTGACGAAATACATTCTGGAATTAAGTCATACTTTCATGAGCAATTAAAAGAGCTTGATATTTAAATGGCGACCCACATAAAAAGTGCGCCAAAGTAAATTGAATTTGAAAATTGAAATAACATTTTAATTTTTAATTTTGAACCTTCATATATAAATTTATTATGAAATGGTTTGCTAAATTTTATTTATATTTAACATTTCGGATTTTAAATTAATTGAATTTTTAATGCATTTATTTATGAAAATGGATTCTAGGATTCTTCGTTTATGAGTATTTTTTTCATTAGCTCAAATTTTGATATTATTAATCTCAAAATCAAAATAATGATTAAACTGCCATGCATGTTGTGACAAACCAGTATTTTGATTGCCTAATTCACAATCACGTTTATGTTCATAAATGCGGGTTTTTAGTCTCCTGCCAGTCTCACCAATATAAATTTTATTGCAACATTTACAATTTATCATATAAACTATACAAGATGAGTTTTCTTTGTTTTCTTTATCTTTGTTTTTAAAAAAAGGAAATTTATTGAGCGTGTGGTTGTTAGCAAAATAAACATTTATATTGTATTTTCTTAATGAACATCTAAGACGTTCCGAAAGACCGTCAACATATGGTAGCGACATCTTAAGTTCAAATTTATTGTGATTTTC
>CAKNWT010330418.1:0-21395 GCA_932066315.1 Andricus coriarius | reverse complement strand
TTTTAGTCTTTGACAAGAGCGACACTTTTTTACGTAATTAGTAACGCCCGAATATACCCCTGGTCAGAAATAATGATCGGATATTTTCACGTAAGTTTTCTCGAAGCCTAAATGTCCCGCCTGAATTTCGTCGTGGTTTTCCTGTAAAACTTGGGTTCTATGATTTGGGTACCACTAATTTTCAAGGGTTTGAGTCTGGCAATAGAGTAGACGTCAATGGGTCGGTTATGTAGAAAAAGAGTTGCGAATCTCTGATTCTCTGTTTTCCGTGTTCTTCCGGTCACTTTCTAGCCTGTCTCATTTTAGTTGAGTAGCAGTCTTTGGTTTTATCGTCTACGTCCGATTTCGAGTTTTCTATAATACAAGCTAATGTAAGCGGTATTGTTTTTGCTGATTCTCCTGACCTGAAGATAGTATCAGAGATAAAATTTGAACTTACCTTTAAGGTACAGTCCAAGCTCCGAGCATGGCCGTTTTTGGGTCTGTAGGGGAGTATAATTCCAAGAAGCCATAAACCCCCAATCTAAGCGCGGTCACGGTCGACTGCGTGGAGAAAAATTCAGCTGACCAACACCAACTCCGAGTAATGCGGCGCATCGGGTAGGTTAAAAATCTATCTCGAACATCGTTCTAGCGTACATCACATGTGTATAAAAGTGATTCATATTGGATTATTTCGTTATAAGCCCGAGCTTAAAGGTATGTAAAACATTAAAATCGATCATTAGCTATGGTATGTTCGATTCTTAGAATAAATGTAAACAAAGCGTCAAAATGACAAATATTTCACCTCACTTTTAACGTGACCTGTGAAATCTCGTGCAGTACATTCATAATTAATTACTGTATCGTATTGCTTGTTTTTTTTTAACGAAGAGAAACTCAAACATCGAATTGTCAATTATAACATAAATTTGATGTCACTCGTGTAATCTTATTATTAATTATAACAATACCTGTAAAACTTAAAGAAAAAAGAACAATGTAAAGCTTTTTTTACAGTAGTAAAAGTAGATATTCGTTCATTTGAAATATGGAAATTCACTCTTTCCCACGTTTTGTACTGCGCAATAATACTGCGAACGGTTTTCTTATAGAAACGCATATTAAATGAGCTGAAATCAGACATCTAATATCTTTTGAACGCGATTTGATAACTTTTCATGGTTTTATTCGGGTTTTAACGTTCACATTTTATGTTAAACATTTATCCAGAACATCTTTATCCAAAGCCTTTAAATATACATAAATGTACATAAATTTGATTTTATATCAAAGCAAATTTTTTTTAAGTGGACTAAAAATAATTTTGAATAACGAACAGTTTTCGTGATATTTAATTTCATATATGTATAATAAAATGAACAATTTGTTTAAATGACAAATTCAAGGTTGAGCCTGAGAAAAATCTTCAGATTCGGCCGTTTCTCTCACGGACCTCCTCGGAGCGTCAGCTATGAAATGCATCGATCGCGACCGACGCTAAAGTGGTGGTGGTAGCGCTCGAGCGAGAAATTGGAGAAGCGGCCATGCTCGGGGCGGCCATGATCGGAGCTTGGACTGTATATGACTTCGTATTCATATTCCTGGAACTCTAATGTCCATCTGGCTCATTGGCCAGTAGGTTTTTTAAAGTTATTGAGTCACTTCAACGCTAAGTGGTCCGTTATTACTTTGAAACTGTAACCCTCTGAATAAGGTATACATTTGTTAATGACCCAAACTGCGGCTGTAAAATCTCTTTCTGACGCCGTGTAGTGATATTCGGCACCGATCAAGCCTTTACTTGCTAACGTGATTACGCAATTCACCTCGTCCATGACTTAATTAATCACGGGTCCTAACACCATGTTTATAGCGTCAGCCTCGAGGTGGAAGGGCTTGGGTAAAATCTGGGCAAGTCAAATAGGGCTGATCGTTAAATTTAACTAATTTATTTAGTATAAAACAAGTTTTAAATATTTTAACTGATCGTCAAAATTTTAAATTACTATTACTGTTTTGGCTAAATAAAAACAAACGCTTGGCTTTAACTCTGGAGTGACAATTTTATCCATCAGTCTCTGCAAAGTAATTGGATCATTGTTTAAACCACACGGTAACCTTTAAAATTGGCAGATGCCTTTTCCACAGACTGTCAATGCTGTAGTTGGTTTTAAATTTGCTTCTAACTATATTTGTAAATAATCTGATTTCAAATTGATTTTTGACATGAATTTTGCCGATCTTAAAATGTCCAGTGTTTCGGTCATGAGTGAAATTAGATAGAGGGTATCTTTTGTGACATTATTAACCTTTCTAAAATCTATACAGTATGTTCAGGTCTCACGTAATAATATGACTGTTTAATTGCTCAGTACACTCCCGGTAACTGCCAGTTTGACGGGGCTGTAGGGGAGTATAATTTCTAGAATTCGGCAATTATGGAGTACACCCACTCTGTTCCGTCCGATATTGTAGAAGGCACAAGAGAAGTTAGCGGGAAAATTCAAACTTAATAAAAAGAAGTATTCAATTCAACTTTTTTAGACCTGCAAACTTTTATTTTAACAATTTTTCGTTTCTGTCGTTGTTTGCGAGAAAAATGGTAAAATTTGATTTGATGAAAAAAGAATTCTCCTGTCCACAAAAGTTATTTAGCAAGCAGAAAGCTCACAAGAGGTCTTCCTTATGGAAGGACAAATTAAAAAAAAGCTTTGTAAAAAGTATAAGCATGGGTTTTCTGTGAAAACCGGCTTTTAATATTTTCATAAAAACCGCTGCAAATATTGGTCAAAGTCTCAAGTCCGTCAAAAGTTGTACAGGTTTGAAGGTTATGTTCGCTCTTGACATATAAGTACGTAAGCATATTATGTACTTTACTGTAATTCACATACCAGTTTCGTCATCTGCGAGCTCGATTTTTCCTTTTTTTATTCCTTAGTTTATTTTCTGAAAGTGTGTTTAATTTGGTTTGTCGACTCTCGTTAAGCTTAAGAATATCTTCGCAAATCTCTGGAGAACAATTGTTTTGTTCTTCTATTTTTCCTAAATTATCCGAAATATTACTCAGTATGATAGCTTTATTTTTTAAATTAATTAATTGATTTCTGTTATTCATATCGTATATTTTGTTAACTTTTTGAGATTACTTTCTAACTTTTTCGGATTAATAAATTTTTTATTTTTTCAAAGACACTAACCGCGATTTGTACACGTTTCCTCGTATTACTATTATAGAACAACTTTCCCGTATTATTTGCCTTATTTTCTTCACAATTTTAGGTTTGCCTAAATTAAATAAGTCTTGTCTTTATATAACGGCTTGCTACTAATATTTTGCTACTAGTCTTTAAAAAAAAAGACTTAGTGTTATGAAAACATTTTAGGGTAATATTCTCAGTGCAATATGAGACACGATTACAGAGAGAAGGTACAGACAGTGCGTAAGAGAGAGACAGAGAGAGAGATAGAGACTTCCGTTCGGTCATTCGGTAATTTTTTTTAATTTACTCCAGTCACAAGGGTGGTTCTCGTAGTACTGGGGGATGTAAAGTAAGAAATACGGGGTGTCTTCACGTGTTAAGAGGAGTGGCATAAAGTGGGATAAAGGAAAAGTGTGGGGAGGTAGGCAGCAATAATCTTGAGAGACATCTGTCGGCTACAGAAGGTACTGTATGGAGAGGTCTCAGTTACCGACGGAAGAGCGGGATGCAAGAGGTGGTCAGCGAGAGTGAGGTTTGTGATGCAAAACTAATCGTAGGTGGCAGCACCGAGCCCAGTACTAGACCCTCTGTCGATGAGAGACGAAACAAATATTTTGCTTGATGTACGGTTGCTTATAGTTAAATATATGAGTATAAATAATCTTTAAATATATGCTAAGTGCTTATATGCAAAGGTGATTTATACTTTTAGTGGGAATTACACATACATTGGGATATATGGTAAACCTAACCTCACTTTTCATGTGACAGTCAGAAAAGGATTTATCAACCTTTTACAAATGCTATATGATAAATATTAATAAAAAAGTTTGAAAATATATTTTGTTATGTTTACAAGGTATAAATGGCACTTCATACTTATTAATAAGATTTCTTTGATTGAAATTCGTATTTCATTGACAGAGGGTCTAGTACTCGGTTCGGTGCTGCCACCTAAGATAAGTTTTGCATCATGAACCTCGTGCTGCCAGTACTGGTAGTGAAGATGACTGGGAGGAAATTTTCCATACGCTACGACGGTCAACAGTGCGTTGTCCGGTGTCGAGCAGCGCGCCGGGGAAAGGGAAAAAGCGGAACTGCGTGAACGAAGGAAGCGAGAAGGCGAAGGAAAGAGCGTCTAGAGCAAGTGAAGAGGAGGAGGATCTCTTGAAGAAGAAGAGAGACAACCAAGAGAGTCCGGAGAAAAGTGCAGTAGAGAGTCGGTTTAGGAGAAGCGTAAGAATACGTAGGTCATCCCCCCCCCTTAAATGGAGGGGCAGTCGGAGAAGGAGGCACTCGTAATGCTGTTAAGCTAGATTTGGTGACTGAGGGAAGACGTAAGGGGGACTAAGGAGCAGATGGACGGTATGAGGGAGGACTTGAGGATTATAGATAAGAAATGGGAAAAGAAGGTAAAAGAGCTGAGGGAGAAAGTAGAAGGATTAGAGAGGAAGGTGGTGTCGGTAAGAAAGAAAAAAGGAGTTAAAATTAAGCAGATGGAAGAGGAGATCAGGCTGTGGAAGGAAAGGACGGAAAACGGCTCAAGAAGGTGAAGCGCAGATCGGAAACGGATGTAGGTGACAGGGGGCGGGGCGAGAAGAAAGTTATTTGGAACATGGAAGAGAATATGATATAAGAAAATGTGGGAGAGCGTAGGAATAAATGTGGAAGCAGGTAGGGAAAGTTATGCTGGAGGGGCGAAAGGAAAAGGAAGTGGCGGTTGCGGAATTGGAGAGCTGGGAAGAGAAATTGGGGGTAATGTGAAATAAAAATAGGATAAAGGATAAGGGGGTTTTCATCGATCACGATTTGACGAGGAAGGAAATGGAGGTGCAGAGAATGCTGAACGACAGGGCTAGGAGTGAGGGGAGTGAAGGAAGAGCGGCGAATGTGGGGTATCGGAAAATAAAAGTAGATGAGAAAACGTGGGGGTAGTAGGAGGAGACAAAAAGTAAAGGAGTAGTGAAGGTGCAGCAGTGGAACGTAGCAGGGATAAAGAAGAAAGATGAGGATTTCTCAAGGTTTGTCCAGGAATTTGATGTTCTGGGACCTGTAGAGACGTTGGTAGAGAGAAAGGAATGAGTTACAGTAGAGACAAAGCTGCCAATTGCGTATAGGTGGAGGCTACAAGAGGAAGTAAGAGTGAAGGAGAAAGAGAATACAAGCAGGGGAATTATAATGAGGGTTAGGAAGGGATTAGAAGATTAAGTTCATGGAGAAGGATAAGGATGGGACAAAAAGGATTGAAAAAGGGTAGAAGACTTGCGAGGAAGAAGAGGCGGATGTGGCGGTACTTGGGTGGGGGGGACTTTAATGCGAGGATAGGAAGCAAATGGGGCTTTTACGGAGCAGGAGAGAACTTCGAAAGGCAATCGAAGGATAAGATAATAAATAAGGGGGGGGGGGAGATTTTAAGGGATTAGATGGAGGATAGAGGCTGGGTGGTGACGAATAGTATGGCAACAGGGGACTATGGGATTATGAAGTCACAAATATGCAAGGGCGGGAGGAGACGGGGAGATGCGTAGTATAAGGGAGGGTAGAATCAGACCGTCAGCCATTAGGGTTGTGGATAAGGGCGAAGAGAGGCGAAAGGCAAGGTGGAGAAGAAGTTTCGACGGGAAAGAGGGTGCGCTGGGCGAGGGAGGCGATAGAGAAGTATCAGGAGCAGTAAGGGAAGATACGGTTTGTAGGGGTGTCCGTGGAAGACATATGGGAGGATTTGAAAAAAATGCCAGACTGTATGCAGAAGAAGATATTTGGAAAGAAAAAAGGAATGGTGAAGCCATGGTGGGATAGGGAGTGTAAACAAATTAAAAGCAAGGTGAAGAACAAGTACAAGAAGTGATAAGAAGGAACTGAAAAAACGGAGGAGTATGTAGAAATGAGGAAGGGGTTTAGATTGATGGGTAAGAAAAAAGAACAGGAAAATGAGAAAGATCTCGAAGAGGAGTTGCAAATTGTTCGGACAAAGGGGGACGTGTGGAAGATAATAAATAGGTTTAGGGAGCGTAGAGAGGGGATAAGCGAGAAGTTAGGGAGCTGGGATTTTTTAAAAGAATTCTTTCACGGCTCAGATTGACGGAAGAGAAATGATGGGAGTAGAAGAAAGACGGAATGTTTAGTACACAAGAGGTTAGGGAGAGGCTGAAGAAGGTAGTAACGAATATAGGGATAGGCAAGAAAATGGTAGAGGGATTACGCTAATGAATACGGCGTACAAAGTATACGCGGTGGTGTTGGCAAAGAGGCTGCAGAAGGATGACGAGGGAAAAGGAATATTTCCAGGGATGCAGGCGGGCTTTACGGCGGGTAGAAGCACTATCGACAGTATCTACGTTCCGTAGCGCTTGGCGGATAGGGAATTAGCGAAGAATGGGTCGAGAATTGATACGTTTTTTGTTTATCTCAAAGGCTATTTGAAGCAATTTTCTACAAAATGCATAAAAATACATATTGCTTTTCGAAGCAGATTAATGCAAAGTTGCTCTGCATATCTGATAAAGTTTTTAAAGTAAGGGACTCAACCAGAGACAGTTTGTAGAGCAATCGCAAAGTGATTGCAGGAAAAGCTCAAATTAATTTGCAGAGGAATGGCTGAAAATTTCTGCCACCAAGGGAACTTCGAAGAAACGCTTTTAGAGAAAAACATATCTTAAGTTGTCGAGTGCCATAAGCGTGCATATTACACTTTTTTCCGAACATGAAACATACCTGCTTTCCATTGCCTTCGGGACATGAGTATAGTGCTTAATTTATTTTTGTTAAGGGCGTTAGAACGATGCAAGACAAATGTATTAAATTCGTAGATGTACGCTAAAGAAACGTCATTTGCAAGCGTGAATCCAAATAATATCACTTAAAGAGCGGTTGGGTGAAACAAGGCAAAGGTAATCGTTTGAGTAGAGCCTAAAAGGAGACTCCAAGTTGCTACAGTAGGACGCGATTTAATATTTTTCCGGAAAGGGGGAAAATATTTTTTAGGCGCAGGCATGAAAAAGTCGCTTCTTGGAGTATTTATGTTATATAAAGTGATGCTGTAAAAAGACTTTATAAGGCAGTTTGGATGTACATTTCAAATTACGCATCTCAAGAATGATAAGGCGCTGTAGCGCTGGAAAACTGTAACGTGTTACCATAAACTTAGTGTCTTTCGTGAATGATAGGTGAATGCGAAATTTTAGTTCGTATCTGAGAAAAAAAGTGGTAGAAGAATGAGTGCAAATGTAGACGGGATTGAGGATAATTCTATTTCTGGTACACCTACAAAACTGTGTTAGAAAAGCGAAAATACTATGAATAATTCATTTTCCGATAAGTTGCATACCATTCCTTACTCTCGGACCGCCTATTTCTTCGAAAAGTTGACAAAGTGATAGTAGATGTTGTTATATTTTGTGAGGACGGTGAAAGTATCCCCCCCTTTCAGTTTTTTTCTGATCACATGATCTTTAATTGCAAAATATAAGCGGTCCGAGAGTAAGAATCTTAATTTAATTCTAATAATTTAATTTTAATATAATTTAAGAATCATTAATTTTAATAAAATATTTTCAACCTTTTCTGAAAAATATTCAATCGCGTCCTATTCTTTCAACATGCAGTCTCCATTAAGCTCTACTAAAGCGTTACTACTCATCTTTGTGTTGTTTTCCCCAAATACGCTTTAAGTGAAATTATGATTTATGTAAGATTTTTGTAAATGACGTGTGTTTAGTCACGCCTGCAAATTTTGTAACCGTTGATGCAACTGTGTCATCGACTTGATGTTTCACTGGGGAAGTGATTCCCGGGGAAGACTTAAACGTCGATGTCACTGTGCCATGGTCTTACTATTTTACAGGGGAAGTGATGCCTGAGGAAGGCCGCATTAAACATCTGATTTAACGACCAAAACATGACAGACGTTTTTTCCGCAAAGTGAGCTGACATTATGATTTCCGACTAATACTGACTTTCCGCGATCGCGTTCTTCCTTTGATCACACCTTGAACTCCGTCGATACATATGCGGACTTTAAGATTTACTTTTTACCGTGAGGATATACATCTAAGTAGTCGATCCGACAGACACTAGAAAGATGTCTGGCAATAGTAGAGTCCCAGCACGATGAAGCAGTTCAGAATATTTGTAAAATACAGCATAAAAATATTCATTCATTCTTTGCACTTTGCTACCAGCTCCAATTCCGTGACAGGTTAGATGCGAAGTTAATTCTTAAGTAGATGTTCTAAATAATTTCCAGGGGTGTTTGAAGTGTTTAAAGAGATTAGGTAAATTATGCTTAGAAATTTATATAAAAAATTTAGTATCAGAAAAATTTGATAACTTAAATTATGCACTACGTAAGGAAGTTGATTCTTTTTCAACCCATCTTAAGTTTGGGAACTCAAGAATCAGCCCTTTGGAACGCCAACATAATATTAATGTTATCATTTTGTTTTAGTTAGTACTAATAAAATGAAGGTCAGATAATTGTTGAAAATTGAAAGAAAACTATTATTCTTTAAGCCGTTTTAAATATGTGAACTCAAAAATCTTCTCCATATGATTCTTAAATAATGCTGTCTGGTGATCATTACATTTCTCAACTCATGTAAAAGAATAAATTAAGTGTAATTAAGATTTGTAAGAATGGAAATTCAATTGAATTTTTAAACCATTTAAAATATGGGAACACATCCCATGAGTTATCTGGCATTACAAATCTAAATGGTTCACATTCTATAACTCGCGAAATAAAATCATATATTACAAAAACAATCCTGGACATTCACAATCTAAAAGAAAATTAAAATTAGTAAGGTTTGTGACAATCAATGTTTGGAATACGGAATAGCCGATAGAAATCAAAATCAGATCATATAAGAAAACTTCGAAACTGCCCTCTCACTTTTGTGAGCCCACATCTTCTTTTACCACGCGAATTCACTTAGGGTTGGAATCTTAATCGTTGTCGCTAACAAAATCTTTTATTTCGGGTTTAATACTCTTTGATGGATTGATGCCGATGTCTATATTCGGGATCAATTTCCTGAACGAAGATAATTAAATCCTTCGAAAAATCAATGGCTGTGGACATGTTTCTATAACTAAGATTTTGTGATACAGTTGAATTTAGAACAAAATAAACTAAAGTCAATTAAAAATGAATATTTGTTAAAGATCAATAATCTAAAAGCTCAATAATGCTACAATGAGAATGAAGCCTGTCCGGAATATAAATTCCACCTGAAAAATATGCGTAATTTGTATGTGCACCATTAGGTAAAGTGTTAAATGCAAACTTAATTCCATAACAGGAAATAGAAATCTATGAATATTATTATTTCAAATATATTTGAACTAAAACTAATTAATAGAGACATGCAATATTCTAGTAGATGAATATCTTGCATACATATTATCACGTTGCAAACATTTTTTTTCAATTAATAAATTCCCAAAAAAGATAGAACAAAAATAAAATAATATAAATTATAAATAAATTTAAATTAAGATTGGCGATAGCCAACCGCCATTTAGTACTATAAAAAAGCAGTGGTAAAAGATATCAAATATACCCATGCGAGAGAAAAATCAGCCACGAAAATCAAAATGCATATTATAAGAAAAAAATTGCTACCAAACCGCTAACGTGAATGATTTTGAACACTTAAAGTGGTATATCTCAGTCAACTTATGATAAATATTAGCCAAACTGGGTAAATATATAAAATACAGCGCATTAAAAAGATTCTGTAAATTTGGAAAATATTATTTGAAAATTGAAAAGATGTGCTTCAATCGAGTTTTTAAACAACCAAAAAACACCTCTCAAAACGTCGTCTGCGGGATATAATTTTACTTCCGTGATTATAAAACTTTGAGAACGAAGTCAAGAAAGGTTATAGTTGCTAACATTGACCTTAGTTTATAAAATGTATTTTGATGGTGGCAAAAATGTATAGCTGTTGAATTTGTTTCTTAATACATACTCTCTAAAAAATCAGTGAGATTTCACTAATTTCTATTGAAAATTCTTAAAATGTCAATCAGTGAATCATTTGTAGCTACGCGAGACTTTCAATTGTAGAACTTTCGCTTTGGGCGTTCCACGAATTACGCCACGCCGCGGTTTCGGATGAAAGGAGCCCGTGGTCACTCATGCATGACAAAATAGTAGCATTGAGTGTAGTTCCACCGGTGAGGCTTAAGCGGCGTGGCGTGGCCTATAGGCAGTGGCGTGGCTTATAGGAAGTTTCTCAGGCAGCGTGGAAGTAGTGCTGCCAACTTTAAAATTTGCCGCGATGAAGGCAAACTAGAATTCTCTCCTATCGACGACAAGAATTAAGTTGGCAGAACTATTTTCAGGTTTCCTGAGAAGCTTCGTATAAGTCACGCCAAAGCCAAGCAACGCCGCTTAAGTCTTATCGGTGGAACTACACTCATTGCCATAAAGCGCAGTACCCCAACGGCCTAACTGGATAAGTGCGTCAACGTTGCGCAACATTGCGAGACGGCCCTGATGTTTAAGTTTCGGTGATTTTCAATTTAAGAAAAAGACAAAACTAAATCCGTACATAAATTGAAATTCAGGTGTATTTGAATCAGGTCGATTGCGTTGTGAATCCGTGAAAATCTTATTTATTTGATTCAGTGACCGATTTCTTACTGATAAAAGTTCAGAATATAGGCCGAAGATTCTTCCAAATCTCAGTCAAGTCGGTCGCAGTAATATAAGTCAAAATCAGACTTGATAAAAATGAGATAAACAAACTTTATAGTTATTAAATATTACTAGAATATTTTGCAGTTATGAAACTTTAGTCTATAAATGTAAATTATAAAAAACATAATAGTGGGCAATATCAAACTAAGCATATATTCCTAAGATCAACATGGTAAGGTTCCTGGGAAACTGGCGTTCTATTTTTCATCTTTTCCATGTAGGGTAAAGTGGGTAGAGACGGCGCCCTGGGAGTGTTGCCGCTTTTCTAGTTCATACAATGCAATACGGAGGTAAGTGTGAGCGATGTATTATCTTTTATTTAGAATTAGTTGTAAACAATTATGTTTATTCCGTAGAGTCACGGAGGCCGAAATCTTTCTGGTGCGTTTCGTCAAAGTAGATTTTTAGTACAAAATCGTACTTAAAATCTCAGTATAACATATGTATCTAATAGGTAAAATATTCTTAAAGGTATTTCTACCATGGTAGTGAAAACGATGTTTTTAGGGCGGATCTTACGTCAAGCGGCATCTCTACCTAGCAATCGGTAAAGACGCGGCTCAAAAGCTACGGGTGAGATACCGCTTTTACCAACGTTGAAAACTTCACAGCCAATATTGAAAACTTCACAGACAACGTTGAAAACTTCACAGCCAACGTTGAAAACTTCACAGAATTCGTGGAAATTCTCAAAATCGACATTTAATTCCTTTTGGGGACAATTTTTTCATGCTAAACCGGCTATACTTATAATTTAAACCTCAGGAATCAAAATGCATGGCCTTTATAATTGAATTAACATTTACTTGAGATACTTTCATCCGACTTTGGTTAATGAACAATGCATTAAATTTTACATTTTCAAGTTGAATTAATTTTTTGGCGGTTCATGGTGGTCGTATATGTGGAATATTGCGTTTCCAGGAAAAAGCAAGGATTCTTTAGGGTCAATTCGCGAACTCATGCCGGATTCTTTGTCCATTACAATTCGGTATCCATGTGGCCCTTTATATAGTCCACGAAGAATATTACCCTCAAGTATTCCCAAAATTTGTCCCTTGGAGTTTGTTAGAATACGATGTTTTTCGTGTGGTTCTATTTTGTGAAATTTGGAAGCTGAGTATCTTAAATGAGCTTTAACATTTTCAGGAAAAGTGTATGGTATTACTATTCCAACCTGCACGTCTGCAGTCCGTCCGATCTTAAAAACTGGTCTGGCAAGAGTAACAGGCCTGGCATGAGAAGAATGTGTATCTGGAAAAAGGTTTGCAGGAGAAGAGTATATCTCGGGAGCATGCCTGTTAGGAGAAGAATGTCTGGCTGAAAAAGGCCTCGCAGGTGAAGAATGTGTCCCTAGAGAAGGGCTGCCAGGTAAAGATTCTCTCTCTGAAGAAGGCCTGACAAGGGGAGAGTATCTCACTGGAGAAGCCCTGACAGGAGACTGAGGTCTCTCCGGATTATACGGCCCGCCATAAAAAGATTCGTAATTTGTATGTACGCCATTAGGTAAACAGTCGAAATGCAAACTTAAGTCTGTAACATGAAATATAAATAGATTAAGTGTAGCATGAAATATTATAAAGTTGATGGTTATTGTACATATTGTGACGTTGTAAAAGTTTTTCAACGCTCAAATTTTCATAAATATAGAAAAAAAAACAGATTGTAAATTCCATCAATAATTAATAATTATTTAAATAATTTTATAACAAAAAAATTTACACGGGCAAAATAAGATTAGAAAAATAGGAACTAAGTCCTGTATTTCCAGGTCATCAGATAAACGATCAATTTTTTTGGGAGAGTAGTCAGTACCCAGCGCTCCAACCAGTAGTGGAGCGCTGCATTTAGGGTCGCTTGGAAAAGGACTGGAGTTGTTTACGACTTGGTCCTGGTAGGCAGCAGAAACTACTAGAAATGTTCCTCGTGGATCCCGGTTGCTAAACTACCAGTTATCAGTCCGGGATTCCTAAATTCAGTCTTGGATGTCTGGGTTTTAATATAAATATAAACTATAAAAATGTAAAGTAGGTAAAAATATCAAAATAAACCTCTATGTAATTATTTAATAACAAAATTGCTTCCTAGCTGAATATGGAAAGGTTCCTGGAAAAGTTTCGACGTGGATTTCCAACATCATTTTTTCGGATTACTAAGTTGTTGTCTACGTCAAAGACAATATAAATGTAGATGCGTTTCACAATTATTTACCCACGAAGAATATAGACGGTAAGCCCGGCGAAAATCTTCAGTTCCACTCAATCTCTTTTGACACCGAGAAAGTAAATTGAAAATTCCAAAACTAAACGTATTATAATTTCGACATATCAGGTAAGTCAAATTCATTTTTTTGCTTTGTTTTTTTACTAGCAGATGCTAATTTGATTAAAAATGAAATCATTGTATGTAAGAAGTAAAACAAATGTGTTTAATTTATTTTAATTATTTAAGTTTTCTACTGAAAAACATTAAATCAAAATCGAGCCAGTCAAAATATATTCAATTTAGTAAACTTATTTACTTAATTTTCATATGCGTAGATTGAAATTTTTCTCCTAAGGTGAATGATAACACAGCCACACACAATAAATCTTTTGTCGGGTCTGGAGGTCAGACCATGTTGACTATATGTTTTTTGGGTCGCTGAATCCGAATCCGAGGTAAAAAAAACCCAGCACGTCAGGGTTCTGACATAACCTCATAATTTTTGATCTTCAAGTCCGGGGGTCAGACCATGTTAATTATATGTTTTTGGGGTCGCTGAATCCGAATTCGAGGTCCAAAAACCCCCAGCACGTCAGGGTTCTGACATAACCTCATAAAACCTCAAATTTTTTTTTAAGTTTTTATTTTATTTTATGTCAGAACCTTGACATGCTGTGGCTTTTTTGAGCTCTGATTCGATTTAGCAACCCCAATAACATATAATAAACATGGACTGACCCACGGTATTGAAATAAATTGCTATGAGATTTTTTGAGATTACGTAAAAACCCTGACGTGCTGGGGTTTTTACGACCTCGGATTCGGATTCAGCGACCCCAAAACATATAATAAACATGGTCTGACCCCTGGATTTAAAAATAAAAAATTATGAGGTTATGTCAGAACCCTGACGTGCTGGGGTTTTTTGGACCTCGGATTCGGATTCAGCGACCCAAAAAGCATATAGTCAACATGTTCTGACTTCCAGACCCGAAAAAAGAGTTTTTTTGTGTGGCTGTGTAATTTATTACTGATATCTTTATATGAAATATTCTTTGAAGCGACTGCATTTTTTCAAAATAATTTCAGAATTATCTTTAAAACTAAGGCATTCAGTTATATACAACTCTCCAGCATTTTTAGCAATTTTGACGGATTTTTTAGACTATTCTGATTAAATTCTGGTATATAATTTTTCGTGTTTGCTTATATTTAATACACTGAATTTCTTATGAGCAAGACTATTTTTTATGCGATTGTAGAATTCATGTGTGATTTCTTAATCAGATTTTCCCCTGTCCGTTTGTTCTTCCACATTCCTGGCAAGCGTTAACAATTAAAATTGTTTCAATTTCAATGTCAGATTGACAATCATATTGCAATTGATAATTTATAAAAGGAAGAATTTTTACTTAATAAATCATTTCAAAATAAGCCTTCCAAGTTAGCAATTACAAACCTTAAGCCGTTAAAAATTGTACGTAGATAGTGCGAATAAAATTGTGTAGGCTAAAATGAACTGGAAACTATTAAGTTTTACACGAGAATACTCTACATGTTTAATTTAATAATTATTTTGTCGTTTTGATTTTAAAAACACTATACAAAGAAATGTTATACGCAAATATTCTGTACGTAACAATGCAAAACAATTGAAAAAGATCGTTTCCAAAATGACCCTTTATATGTAATTAATGGCAGCTTTCCTAGGAACTTTTTATGTTAGACCAATTAAAATACACACTCGTAAATATTTTAAAACTACATCTATATTTGTATTATTATGCAATGGATTTATTTGTCCATACTCTATTTTAAAGCTTCGTGTATTTTCACACTTTTTGAAAGTTTTAAATTTTCAAAACCAACCTTTTTATAATTAACTTCTTTGAAGAATTTAACCGAAATAAATTTTTCCCGAAAAAAGGCATTTCCTTAAAGTAAAGCTTTCATCATAAATCTTAGAAAAAATTGGCTTATTTCCCGCTTTTCCAGTATTTAAACAATTTCGTGTTTCAATTATTCAAAACTGTATTGAAAATTTAAAAAATGTGTCATTTAAAATACAATACCATATTGTATGATTTAAATACAACCAATTTTCAATTGAAACCATTTCAAATCGAATAATTTAAATTTCCAAGCCTTCGAAATTAGAGAGTATGTCTTGTTGAAAATAAATGATTCAAAATTGTATAATTTACCATTTAAATAGTGGTAATTCCATTATTTTATTTTAAGTTAATTTATTCCTTTCCAAAGTCAAACAATTTCCATTCCAGAATCCACACGAAATAATTTTTTCAATTTTTAAAATTCTAAAATAATACCCTTAAAATTCAGTTTCATTATTTAAAATCGTATCAGTACTTTGAAGGCATCCATTTTATATTATTACATTCTCATCAGAGAAGGATTTGTGTGATTTTGTAAATTTGTGTACACCCCCCCCCCAGTTTTTGTCAAATTTCCACGTTTTGAGACGCTTTGAACTCGAAAAACAGGTTTTTGCGAATGGATGAAAATTCAAAATGTTAGAGCATTTAAAAAATTGTTGATACCACTTTCTTTCGAGATTAAAAAATTCTCTGTTCGTTATTCGTAGTACTCAAAAAGAGTAGTGATTAAAAAAGAAAATTAAAGAATTAGATTAATTAAAGAAAATTAAAAGAGTAGTACTCTTTAAGTGTACTGAATTGAAGGTCAAGTTCGTTAACTAGCCATTTTGGATGAAAATTCAAACTGTTACAGCATTTTCAAAAGTTTCTAGACCACTTTTTTCAAGATGCATAAATTCTCTGTACGTTATTTCTAGTACTAAAAAAGACGAACAATTTCTCCCAATGCCTTTTTTTAATAAGAGAAAAATTGTCAAAGTTATGGCACTTACAAAATTCAAAAAAACAAACGAAAATGAACATTTTAAGCCAAATAACGCACGATACCTCCCCTAGGGGCTGCAACACCTTGTAGTTGGGCTTGTCAAAAGGACCTAGGCCTGCATGCGTATGGATATGAAGGAAAGGATCCCTATAAACGAACTCTCCTGGGTGAGAGGAAAAGGATCCCTATAAACGGGCGCTCTCCTGGTATGCGTGCTTACGGTATGGTAGAAGGGTGAGGACCTGGGTCGAGGACCCTGCCGGACCGATTTACAGATTTCCAATCGGGACAGGAATGACCTGCGGCCCGGATAGCGACCGAGAAACAGCCCTCCGTTTATTATGGTGATCTGCAAGCGGATATTTGAACATTGAGTGTATCACTCAATGAGACCACCCCCCTGAGCCATGAGTGCAGAATGATCGTGCTCGTGGCACTTTGGCACCTAGGGGTTACGAAGGTATCCTAACGGCCTCTCGGGGACACCGGACGACCTCCCCGAGTATTAACCCCTGCATGCGGGGCTCTGCAGGGGCGTACCTTTTATTACCCTAACTTCTCATGGGAACAACATGAATCACGCAAGACCAAACTAACAATCGAAGGAAGGAAGATTGGAGGTGGCGGAGGGGTAAGAGGGGTTGGGCCTTAAAGGGTATAACAAAACCCTTTCCTCCCCATCTGTCTCTCCGGCGAGACAAATTCAGGTGGCGGCTGTGCCCCCAGCTCCCTCGGTAGCTGAGGGATCGACGGTCGCTCTGAACGAGGTTATGGTAAAGGGAGAGGCCAATCAGTCTCCCAATAAAAAGAAACGGCTCAACGGTTCCCTGAAGATGAGACTGAAGAGGCAAGCGCAGTAGGCTAGCAGAGCAGCTGCGAGAGTTGGACCGTCGGCAGCTACAAGACCGACATCCAGCACTGAGGCCCAGCAGAGAGGTAGGGGCTCAGACGAACACAGAGTCGTCGGGAGCTGGACTGACAGCCGCTCAGAGGACTAACCCTCTGACGATGGTAGTGGCCAATGCCAACTACTTGAACTCAATGCTCACCACGGAGCCGTATGAGCTCTTCAGGGAGGCTACCTGGAGGGCGCTCAAAAGATTGTCTCCAGATCAATGGCCAGAATACCTGACCTCGATCAGCAGGGGAGGGGTCTTCGTATTTGTGGCAGCCGACCTAGCGGCTAAGGCTTCGCTACTTAAAGCAGTGGTCGAGACAAAGCCGTGGGAAGGTGTAGCGCTTAAGGTGGGAAGGCTTAAGTTGCTCCAGAATATGGTGAGGGCTACGGGGTAGATCCCGGGTAAACCGAAAGAGTTAAGATAGCGTCCTGGCGAAACTTCAGAAACGATAGGCCTCAGGAAGAGGACACAGTAGAAGGCACCAAACGACTCCTTGTTGTGCAGATTCCTCAGTTCCAGAAGAGGGCTCTTGCGGGCCTCAACAACAGGTCCTTCCATCACTTTGGACAGCTCATCTTGTGGGTTGCCGGCCAGGGACAGGAGGAGACTGTTGGGACACAGGGAGATCAAGAGCAGACCTAAATGACTGCTCCGGGTCTCACCATCACCCAAATTAACTTGCATCAAAGCAAAGGCGCCTCTGCAGTTTTGCAGAGGGGCATGGCTGCGAGGCACACAGGTATCTCGATAATCGAAAACCTTAGTTGGTTCGAGATACTATAAGGGGATTAGGGGAGGCTAGTCTTATTTGTTACAGGGACCCCAAGGCGGCCAAACCAAGGGCCTGCATACTCGCGAAGGGAGTTAACGCTGTCCCGCTGCTTGAGCTATGTTCGAGAGACCTGATCGTTATAGCCACGGATCTCAAAGGAATAGGAAGGCTAGTTCTGGGATAGGATTATTTTCCTTACGGCAGTGATACCAAACCACCAATGGAGGTATGTACACTGTTGGAATATTGCCAAATAAGGGGCATTCCTTTACTGCTGGAAGGCGATGCTACTTCCCACCATACTTTGTGGGGCAGCACGGACGTGTACTCAAGAGGTAATGACCCACTGGAATACGTAATCACAACTGATTTAAATATTTTTAACACGGGGAACACCCAGACGTTCCTTAACTCGGTCAGGGAGGAAGTCATTGACATCACTCTCTGTACCAGTAGTTTTAGAGATAACTTGAAGAGGTGGAGAGTTTCAGATGAACCCACTCTCTCAAGTCACTCATAGATAGAGTTCGTGTTGGAATCCATTGAACCCGCTGGCCCCAAATGGGTCAGAAATCCATTAAGCACTTTCAGCGGTTCCCAGGTCAATTCGAGACATGGATACCCTGGACATGACAGCCAACGCTTTCACGGAAGCCATCAAAACTACTTATGAAAGTAATTGTCGACCTTAAAGAGTCCGAAAGGATGGGGAGACACACTGGTGGAATGGGAAACTCGAAGAGCTTCGCAGGTAAACCAGAGAGAGGTTCAGACGTGCCAGTCCTGGTAAAACGAAGGAACTATGGACCTCATTCACAACGGTGAGGGATGAATCCAGGGGTGCAATACGTAAGGCAAAGCAAGGGAGCTGTACCAACTTTTGCACAGACATAGAGAAAGGAGCTGAGGCGGCTAGACTATATAAGCTGCTTTCTCGAAATCCGGACGCTATTCTCGTCACTCTGATATTGCCCGGCGGGGGTTACTCAGGGTCGGACGGGGATACCCTGGCTCAGCTGATCAAGGCACATTTACCGGGCTTTTCAAGGTTTGGAGAAGTGGGGACGGCACCTCAGAGGCAATGAAAGTCGCCTGCGGCCCAACTGGGCCCCAAACGGTGGCTAACCAACGAGATTGTCTGACGTTGGGAAATGTCCCGGCGGCATGGAGGGGTACGAGAGTAGTCTTTATTCCGAAAGCAGGTGGGATCGGTTATACTTTACCCATAAAGTCTTGTTAAGGAGGCCACTTCACAAAGAGCAATACGCGTATAGGGCTGGTCACTCGACGGAGATGGCCCTAAGCATAGCAGTATACCTAATTAAAAGACAACTGAAGGAGAAAGGCCTCACGATTGGAGCCTTTATGGGCATTGTAGGAGCATTTAACAACACCTCTGGAGAGGTGATCAAGGCGGCCATCATCACACATGGTGTGTCTACGACAGTCATGGAATGGACGTGCCACATGTTGGCCAACAGAAATCTAACTACGACTAAGGGTGATGCCACTTTATGTGGAACCGTTGACTCAAGATGTCCACAGGGAGGGTCACCACGTCATGGGCTATACGGACGATATACTGGTTATCGTGCGCGGCCAGCATCTGGATGCACTCTTCGGAGTAATGCAGCAAGCACTGGTGATAGTGGATGCATGGTGTAAGAAAACTGGACTATCGGTCAATCCGAGTAAAACATATGCGGTTGTTTTCACCAGAAGGTGTAAGTGGGGAACCACAAGTACACTGAAACTTGAAGGACAACAACTGGAAATCAAAGAACGAGCTAAACATCTAGGAGTAATTCTGGATAAGAAGCTTTTATGAAACGAGCACCTGAAAAACAAGTGCAAGAAGCTAGTAGCGACTCTATGGCTCTGTAGGAGAGCCATATGGAAAAGCTGGGGCTTGAAACCGGAGACAAAAAGTATCGAGTTAGCCTATCTACGAAGGAGGAACGGGTTAACGGCAATGCACACCTGCCCAGTGATGGAGACAACTGGTTTACAGATGAATCCAGGAACGAGGAGAATGCAGGAGCCGGTGTATATCGTAGAGGGAATGGAATGGGCTTCACAGTTCTACAATCTGCGATTATGGCCATACTCGAGTGCGCCTACAAGGCAAAGGAGTATGACAACAAAAGAAACATCCGTATCTGCTTAGAGAGCAGGGCTGCTATATTGGCCTTGAATGGAGCAACGACCACGTCGCTATTAGTATGGGAGTGCTTTGAGGCACTAAATATGCTAGCGAGGGAAAACCGAGTTATTCTGCTATGGATCCCTGGACACAGCGGTATCAAGGGCAATGAGATATCGGACAGGCTAGCCAAACTAGCAACAAGAAGAAATTTTACTGGGCCCGAGCCAATCGTAAGTATTTTCAGTAAGTCAGTCACTAAAGAAATTAACAGTTGGCTGACTGAGGAACATTCGAATGAGTGGGATTTGGTCTCTGGTTGCAGACAGGCCAAAACACTCTTGGGCTCAAACATTAACATTAACCGAGCAAGGGAAATACTTAAGCTCGGGAGAAACAAGATCAAAGTCCTAACAGAAATGTGTATAGGACATGGGAACCTCGCATATCACAGATATAAGATAGGGCTTGCGGAAAGTCCCCTCTGTCCTCTGTGCGGAAAGGATAATGAGACAGCTACTCACATCCTCTGTCACTGCCCTCCGATTGAGGGGAAACGTCTAACACTTACAGGCAGTTACTGCGTCAGTGAGTCAGAGATATCAGACAACAACGTGTCTGAGGTCCTCTCCCTATACAGAGGGCTTTGGGGTCACGCTTAGTCTCACAACGGGCCGCAACGGAATTACCCAAGCGTCAGGGGCTGTGACGGTTTCAACCCAACTAATAATAATAATACACCCCTACCGAAGGTGTTCTCGCGTTGTCGTCGCGGTAGGGCTTGATCTTTCCTCTCATGCATTTGACGGCTATGTTGGCTGTAGCATTGCTACTGACAGGGTTTCCCAGGCCAGACAGACACAGAACGAAGAGGACAGTGACTAAGAGGAACATTAAAACCCATAATTATCATGGAGAGTATTCTGAAGATATTGAAACGCTTGTCGCTTCCCGAGGATCGTCGGGGCGCCCTTGGAGCCACCGCTGAGGGCCACAGCATGCGGGACGGTGGTGATGGTGAGCTGCGAGATGGTCAGGCAGATCTCACCAATCAAACAGCTGGACAGCAAGAACATCTGCGACAAATGGTAAGCAGTGGAACACCAACTGTGCCTGGTGAGGATGCTTTGGCTAGCATTAGCTATTTGCAGCCAACCACCTTAACAGAAATACCGTGGGAGAGCATCAAGTGGGATACCACAATGAATGAAGAATTGGTGCGTCTCTATTATGAAAGGGCGAAGTTTGAAACACCACGCGGAAAAGGATACAATTTTAGAACGAAATTTGCTGCAAAGTATCCTCAAATAGAGAAAGTCGCTCTAAGAGATCTTGTCGCTAAGGTGCAGGATATCAGGACTAATCTACACATATCAGAAGATCGAGCAATGGAGATTAAGGGACAGGTTAATTTGGCGTGGAAGAACGTCGGCAATAAACATCAGTTAGAAGAAGCCGCGCAACACGAACAAGCAGCGGCAATTGATGTTCTTCCTCAACCTGGTGATGATCCAGCGCCACCATATCGTCCAGAGGTAGATGGCCCAATACAACCAGAGCCAGAAGCAGAGGTTCAACAACCAAGAAGGCGATTAAA
>CAKNWT010330414.1:0-10149 GCA_932066315.1 Andricus coriarius | reverse complement strand
AAAGGCCCATTTATCATTGGTACGACACATGTTTTTTCTGAGGTGACCTACAGTTTAAGGTGGGTTCCGAACCACCGAAGACCCGGTAGAAGTACATAGAAAAATTTCCATTGCTACCGTCTCAAGGATCGAACCCCAGACCTCCTGCATGAAAGTCTGACGCGCTATCGTCTGCTCCACCGAGCTTTCTGTTGTAATAGTTACAAATATAGAATATTTTGTAAATTTTTGAATTACCTGTCATTTTGACATGAATGCGCTCGAACACAGGGCATTTTTCCATTGGGTCTATACTAAGCAGGTATATATGCAGATATAATATGCATTTTTACCGCTTACCCGGATCAGAAAGAGCCATTTTTGAGCCTTTGGTTATTTTGGCATCTACCAGCAACTTTTTAGTCCTAACCAAAAACAAAAGCAACATGTTTAACTTTTTCGATACGCCCTATTGAACATGGGTTGCATGACCATTGCCAACTTACAAGTAATCAATAAAAAATGGAGAATTAATATAACATAAAAGTTAGGTACACACTAATTCTATGTTATCTAGCTTTATACGTATTAAAAATAAGTCCTTTAATTTACGCACTGGCAGAAACGCCACGAATGTCGATAAAACACAAAAGCACAGACCTGACACGAGTCGTTCACCGCACGTGCACTATTTTATATCAAGAAACATCCACGAAAAATTTCCATTCATTGTTTAGAAACCAAAATCACATCAGAAATCACTAAAAAGTTCGTTCATATCTTCAATAATTTATATAAAGATTACGACCCATCGTGCAACTCACTAAATGTTACATCAACGTACCACGCGAAAGAACTTTTACCTCAAACTTCCATCTTTCCATTTTGACGTGTAAACTGATAAAAATGCTATAATTCATACGGAGACAGAAACAAGTCAAAAAGCTTATACTAAAACAGAAGGAGAAACAGGTGACTAGATTTGGGTTTTGTGACCTGACTTGCAATTTTTTCTATTTAAATATACTGGTAACAACTATGAATCGGGAACCAAGTCCAAAATGAAGTTGCACCTTTCTTATTTTGCACGGCAGAGTAGCAAGCCCTCCAAATTGTAAGTCCATTGAACAATATCTTCTGTTCTCTGTCTGAATTTGAAAATTCATATTGCGTCGTAACAGATGAAATTTCCCTATGTACCAAAAAACTACGATAAATTTTTTGTAGCTACAGTTTTTGGCAGTTAATAATAATAATGTTTGTTCAATGACAGATTTTTTGCACATTTAAAAAATATTTTATCTTGAAAGGAAATTTTGCTTTTACTCTCTAATTTTATATTATTATGCACTACCAAATACTGCACCTATTTTTAAATTTTAATTGAATCAACAAGATTTTTTCGGCTCACTCTAGTGCTTACTAAGAGCAACCTCTTCTCGGACGGCTTTTTATTTACTTTTTCTAGTGTATCAATTAAATACTTGGTTGTAAAATAAGAACTATGATGTATGAAATTAATTTAATCATGAATTTCCAACTTAAACTTTCTTTTTGCAGAATTAGCTTGGCCACATAAAGAAGGGGCAGTACATCCTTCTCCAATCCATCTATTTAACGTTCACCATTCCGAAAGTTTAATCAATCCAGGATTTTGCTACTTTGTACCACCAGGATTTTACAATGTAGGAACGGATGAGAGTCGCCAGTACATTATAGGAATATTTTTAGAGGGCCTTTTACATCCATTCATGGCTCGTCGAGCCGATCTAAATTATAAATTTGGTAGAGTTAAAATACGTATCGATGGCAGCCGTGCCAATGTAATTGAACCAATATTTGAGGGAGATCCTCTCAATGTTGTGCTCCGTGAGATTGAAAGAGCACCACACACTGTTCCTGTCGAGTTGCATGCATAATTTAACTTACAAGGATCATAAGTAGTACTTTCGCAAACTGCCGGATCAGTCTAATGTTCTTATCTTATTACAACTAATAAACAAAATACTGCAACATACCAAATTTGATCTTTAATCGTAATTCTGCATGACAATAGTTGTAGTCTTTGTGCCATCGATATAAGGGTTTACGACGTAGCCTATATGAAATACTTAACAAAGAAACAAAAATTGTTGTTGAATCTAAACGTATGCACGTTTTTTGGATACATTTCGTTTATGAAAATATAACGTGAGTAAGGGAAAACTAATCCTATGTAATCTCTGTCCAGGTCCTTCCCAGCTTTTAACAAAGCATCGTACCAGTATTGGCCTATTTAAAATAAATAGGAATTTGGATCCAAATATTGAATTTAAAACTTTTACTTAACGTTATGAAAAAATAAAAAATTGTTACTTTGAAAATCGATAGATTGAATTCAATCGTTTAACAGGAATTGACTGTTGGAAAAAACGTTAATTTTCTAGCATTTTCCTAAATGAATACTAAAATTATCAGAAGTTTTTTTTAACAAGGTCTATTAGTGAAAATATTACATAATTATTTTTAGTGACTTGGAGGACTCGACGTTTCAGCTGCGTGTTGCTGCATTTTGTTTTATCGAATTGCGTAGTGTTTTTTTTCACATGCAACAAATGAATTATTTGTTTTGTGAATAAAGATTAGCTTAACAGAGTATTCCGGGTATAACCGTCGCAACTCTCTTATAAGGTCTCTTTCTTCGTTTTCTCTTTGGCTATGACGTTTTTGTCAGCTGGTGCCGAATAGAAGCAATTCCCTAGAAGATGAAGGTCCAGTATTTGTCCTAGATAAAGTTCCAGTATGTGTCCTAGATGCTCAGGGTGTCCATAACACGCTCTGCAGTTATCATCGGGAATGTCTTGACTCAAAATGTGGCGACGGTATGCTAGAGTGGAAATGACACCGTCTTGACATCCCAAAATGAAACCCTCCGTGCCCAACTTCAATCCGGATGATTTAAGAAAAGCAAACGTTAGCTTATACGACATCTACTGATCCTACACATTTCTGTGGAAGATGCAGTGCATCCTCTTGTCGAGGACCTATTCCGGGAAGTCTTTCTCCTGTGCTTTCTTAATCCGGGCCTTCAGGAGTGAGCACTCGAGATGGATAAAATTTGATGCATTTTGCTCATACCTGATATTAAAGTCAAGGCCGAGTGTTTCAGCAACATCCTCCGCTGCTTGGTACAAAAACGCCCTTTTGTCAACTTCCTCGTGTTTCCTGACCATTTCAAGAATAGGGTTTTGTCCGTTTGCGACTATATGTGCTTTACCCAGAACAAGCCTGTTGTGAAGACATTTAAGATTCAGTATTCGGCGACCGGATTCTTGGCCAGATAAACTTTCTGAATCGCTCTTACACTCTCTGTCTTAATATATCTCAAGCATCCACATCTCTGTCTGCCTGAATACTTTTGAGGCAACGCCCCTTAAACACTTAAAGAGCCCACCCCAAAAACTTTCTGCACAATCCTAAGGATTTTTTAACCACTATGATAGTCAAATCCACAGAGATATTGAACAATTTTACCCAACCTGTTGGAAGATGCCAGTATCTTCCTTTTAATTAAAAAGGAAAACATAAAGCGTAACAGTTGTCTTCGCCTGCCGTGAAGTATCAAGCTGAACAGAGAAGCGCACGCTTATACGAAATTATTTGCATGCACCATAGAAGATCCAGCTAACAAGTCAGATTAGTAAGTATAATAGGTATTATCTTTTCCACGATATAAACATATATTAGAAACAAATTTTGTCTCTGTTTTTGGTACAATATTTTATTATTCTTTTAGAAACACAGGGAGAGTCACGAATTTAGGTGTATGTTTTTATTATGACAACAAAGAATATGGTGATATGATATGGAGTAATGCAGCATATAGGGAAATATGACAGGTAGTGCAATATTTCACGTGAGATAATACAACTTAAATACAGTAATATGACATAGGGTAATATGGCACGTAGGGAAATATGTCACATGAGGTAATATGGCACGTGGGGTAAAGTGGCAAATCGGGTGTATGTTATTGGTAAGGGTGTTAGATTTTAAGTAATATTGAACACGGCGTAATATGGAAAAAGTGATAATATAGCACACGTAGCAATTTGTAAAATGGGGTAATGTGGGACGTCGGTTAATAGGGCACATAGCGTCTACATATACAAAATTGTGTCTATTTTTTGGTTAGATCAGTATATTTAGTACAATATTGTACGTTAACTGCGCTTCTTTAACATTGTATATTTAATTATGTAATATTTTTAAGGATAATAATGTAACATTGCATTCGCCATTTCGTTAAAATAAAGGAAGATGCTGCATGACAACGAGGGACATCAAGGGACTTAGATAAAGAACTTCGAAGGACTTCATGTTGGCCATACACCGAAGAAGCTGATCATCAGCAGCTGTATTCACAACGGTGACGCCTCCCAGATCATGGGGCGCAATAATAAGGACTTAGATTTAGTGGGTATAGCCGTATTTGGTGCAGTCTCACATTTAGTTTTAGAACCTCGAGGTTTAAAACTGGTCAGTGAGTAAAGCATTCCCCATTTCTCCTTACAAAAAAAAGGAATGGATTAACGAGATTCTCACACTAATTCAATTAGAGAAAAGTGAGACATTAAAGATTACTAGTAAATTATATATTATCTTTGCAGCATTTACATCAGGGTAAACTGTAATCTGGAAAAAATTATCTTATTTGTCATATTTAAGTACGTTGATTTACAAGGGCACTTCTAAATATTAACTTGTAGGTGTATGTACGTGTAATATCTGGAATCTTGTAGAATCTAGATAAATGCTGAGAGGTGTGTTATATAAATTATTGAATAACGATGATGCCGTAATATCTGTTTCACACACTGAGGTGTGCGAAGAAAACAATTCTTTAATGTGTACCTTGTAATGTTTGTTTATAAATTTTCTAGAATACTGATTGTAGGTTTATCAGACCAAACACAGGTCTGCTAACGAAATATTGGCTGTTATAAATTATTTGGTATAATATGACAAGCAAGATATGATTTTCAGCCCATGTGCGTTTCCAAAATTGTTTTTATTACATACACCCCGTGGCTTTATTTAACCCTCAAGTGCTAAACTGAAATATCTCTGGTTTAAATAGATTTAGCTCCATTTCTTTTTAAATTGTAGCCCAGTCTCGCAAAAATGAATATCGTATAATAAAAATAGATATGAAAATTAATTGCGTATAATAAATATATCGCAAAAAATGAGACAACTTTTTGGAAAAAAACACTCTGCTAGAAAAAACATCCGGGTCCGTGGGACCAGTTCTAGCACTTGAGGCTTGAGATTCTTCAAGAACACTTAATTTTAGTTTCTTATTGTTACATGAAAAGTGCTTCCTCTGAAACAGATTCGACTATTGTATACGAATTAGAACTTATTTAATACCACTTAGCAAAAAGCAACTGATAGATGGGTATCGCGATTTCTCTACAATTACATGATGCTTCTTTTCGAATCAAAACAGAAATATTATGAGGCGAAATATTATCCAGGCAAGGTTAAAAATAGGATTCGTGTAAAGTTGAACCGGCAAGGTTAATTTTTGTTGCGGCGAATCTTTCAGCTGGAATCCAAAGTATTTTTCCGACTTCAGTATGGAAGAAACACATTCATGAAATACACATAATTTAGAATCACGAATGAGATCGCGACTAATGTATTATAAATTAAAATATTTGAAAGAATATCCTTTATCTGACGAAAATGAAAACCGTGATTCGTATACTGTGTTTCATCTTATTGACCCTATTGTGAGGCAAAACCATAAGTCACCATACACTGAGAAAAATGAATAGTTGGGGCTACTACCTTTTTATTAGTAAACCATTAATTGGTTCTTACAACTATTCAGTTAGTAACACCGACTGAGCAAGTAGTCGGCTTAGGAAGCCGTTTGTAGTAATCGTGACTAGTTTGCGTTAGTAACGTATTAGTAGTCAGATTTACTAATAAAATAGTGATGTGTACTACTAATTGATTTCTCTAACAAATTAAAGTAGGTGGCGTAACTGTTTTATTTGCCACCTCGGTTGGTACGATTGAGAATGCAACAAAGGTACCAACTTTGGGAGAATGTTTAGACATTGCCGTCATAACTTGCTGCTCAGTTGACGTCTTTAGGATTCGGGGATCATATGGAAGTATTCGAATGTATGTGTAAGAAATTTAAAAATCAAACGAGTTTTAAGTTTCACTGGAAATCCTAACCTACAATGTGCATCTGAAATTAGAAAGATCCCAGTGGGCATAGGGACATATTTGTTTCAAAACGTCTCCTCAGCTGAACTGACGCTGAACTGACATTTAACTGACATCAGCGTCCCTAAGGTGTCCCGAAAAAAAGATGTCCACGTGCCCACTGGGATCTTTTTAATTCAGATTTCGATATAGCGACAGATATTTTAATTAGTCCCTATATAACAAAAAGAAAATAGTTATAGCTACAAATGTATCAGTAGTCATGACTAACTATATTAGTAAGTTCAACTACCTACAGATAGTCGTTTTGACAAACTAAAATAGTAAGTTTACCTAATTAGATAGTAACGGCAAGTACTTATTCCCCAACTAACAAAAATAGTTCTCACAACTAACTAAATAGCAGTACCATTATTTACTAACTAAAATAGTTGTCCTAACAATTTTATTAGTTGTCCCAACTAACCTTTTTTCAGTGTGCTGCACGGTTACCGAGAGATGAGGTGTAGCTGTTCGTACACTTTGGTTGGCAGACCATTGTTCAATGAAATGATATTGCGTGCAAACCAAACCGAGTATAGTTTGCAACTAACGGATTCGAAAGCAAATTTGACCAGTTTTATGAGGTTGCTAGCTATTTCCTAAAAATATATGTCCTTTCATAGCTTTCATAGATATGCAAACTGAAAATTTAAATTCCGAATATCTGAAAAACGTATCCCCCAATTTTGATGAAATGCATATTAAAAGAAAGCTTCAATTCTTCCAGTTAGTAGCCCTGAATGGATATAGCAGACATTTTGAGATATTAATTCAAATAATTATTTAACTGCAAAGCTGGAGGAATCTGAATTCAGAACCCAACCTCCGCTTGAACCTTCTTCAGATTTCCTTGTTTGTTTTTTGTTTGATTCTTGAAGGTTCTTCATTCATTTTATCAATTCAGGGTTATAAACTAGAAACTCTAAGACTTATTTCAATAAGCGTTTCGGCGAAATCCGAGGATATGTGATTTAAGATATCTGGAATTTTAATTGTAAAATTGAAAAAGCTATAGAACTTACCAAAATATTTCAGTGTCCGAAATAAATCAAAGAGAAATGATAGAAGCTACTACCTGGGCTTGAATTGAAAATTTAACAATAACGACAATAATAATGACATTCTAGGAGACTATAATGTTTGAAAATAGCGTTTTGAATAGCGCGCGCGCCCCAACAGTGCCCTCCGTTAGCTGTATTGGTTGACCTTGTGCTCAAACGTCGCACCTCCGAATAAGTCACTCTAAAATCTATAATTTGCATTATATTTTGTACTTTTGTCAATCGAAAGCAGCTGGTGAAAGGTCTTAAGGGTCCAATCGGACTAGAGACCCAGAGAAGTTGAATCAGAAGGACTGCATCATGATGTGCGGCAGTTCTGGGAAACTGACGGATTCTAGACCCCTGGAATATCGAGGGCGTAAGTTCTTATGCTCCAAAGCCATGATGTTATCACCGTGGCAATGGCTAAATAACACCAGAGTTAACGAATCCCTGAACACCACGGCGTGAAACCGTCAGTCGAGACGGACATGGCGGACATGTTAAGAATTTATATTTCTTACGAATGTTCTTTTAAAGGATTCCATTATTAATTTTAACTTACACATAAAGGGATAATCCCAGAATCACCTAATTGATTTCATAAACACTACTAATTATTATCTAACCTATCAGTTAGGTAAATAATCCACAATCGGTGATGGTGCTTTAATAGCACATTCGAGGCCTACAGTTCGGCTGAGGAATTTTCGAGCCGCAGGTAACGCGCTTTTGTTCTCGACTTTTAATTTGAGGGTGGCAATGCGAAGGCGAGAATCGACGAGCTGTCTCGACATTCAAAATATCTACTTTAAAGAATTTTAGTCAAATTTTCTAGCTCTCAGGTCCCCTTTAATAGGCGAAGATATTTTTCTCTCTTTCTATCATTCACAGGCAATTAATTCAGCAACCAGGTAGAGCAGTGAACTCCTCGTGTGCTTGTAAAGTAGCTTTGATTGTGATTGACAGCTCGTAAAGCTATAACATTAAATTACGTGGACCAAGAGTCACGGTAAACCCTAACGTTGCTCGCGAATGTAAATGTATAGCCTGGAATGATTTAAAGTATCTCACAAAAATATGGCTTCAGCGAAACAATATTCAATATAAAATTGAGGGTGCTACTTTGCCACAAACAACTAAAATTCAAAAATGCTCAAAAATACTCAAGAAGGTCGTCAATTTTGTTCTGAACGAACGAAGGTCGCTTTCCAAGAAAAGCTTCTTTTATAGACAGCGTGAGAAGATAAATCTCCTTTACTCACTTGAAGAGAACTTAGCTCTTTTCGGAAGAATTTCATAATGATTGGTTCTTAGGATAATTATTTTGCCGTTCTCCTGGCGTTAGATAGTACCCGTATTCTGACAACAATGCCTGGTGGTCAGCAGCTTTAATTTGTTGAGTGTGTGATGACGGATCCGCAGTTCGCAAGTGAACTCTCAGACTTGCTCAGTCTATATATGAGCTGAGTTTATGCATTCGTCGTTTGGTCTTATGATCAGCCGTTGATTTTATTTTACGGTTTGCATTCGCAAAACTTCTAGCTGTATTATACACACCACAATTGATAGTCCAAAGGTCGATCAGTTCAGAAAAAATTCCACGAAGGTCGTCATCCAGTTCAGCCAGATCTTTGGGCTTAAGATAAACCTGGACGTTGATATTTCTATTCGTTCTAAAGCATCTCTCTTCCTCTATTGGATGCCTGTTTGCGGTTAGTCTCAATGTCGCCTCTCCCTCTCTGTTCTCGATTTGTTAAGGCTGCGGTTGAGTAGGCACACCGCTTATATAACCCCTTTTCCAGACTTCCTCGGCACGGTTTCGCAGGCGTTGATGCGAAAATTGTGAGAGATCTGGGTTCTTCACGCACCACAGTGCATGCAGTCGCGCCATGTAACCTTCTCTTTCAGGGGCCATATTGCGATTCTGTCGGTCCATCGCATTGACTCTTTCTGATTGGCTTCGCGAACTCTAGGGTAGTCGTCATTGTTGTGCGACCCATTGTTGGGAGCCCTGCGCGTTCGATTCTTTTGAACGGTACTTACTGAACTATGTTTGGTGTTATCATTGTTGTTCCAATGAGCAGGTAGGGGAGAGGGTTCGTCCATCCCTTTAGAGCCCCGCATGCAAGGATAAGGCTGCATGATCGGAGAGATCGTACGGTATCTCGAAGTCACCGTTTGTGACACCAGGTGACATTCAGCTTTTGGTACGGTTGTTATACATTCTGTTTGGGGGTTAGTTCCTTCGGGAATTAGTCCAGATAAGGTATATTCTCACTGCGACGCGAGTGACATACTTACAGAAGAACAAAAAGGATGTTGTAAAAACTCGCGAGCCAGTAAAGATCTAGTCACCATAGATGCTGTTGCCATGACGCAAGCTCGTAAACATCAAAGAAACTTGCACATGGCATACAAAATTCGCCCATCGCACGTATGAGGAGGTCAATACCTCCTGAGACGTACGATGATGTATTAGGGTACAAGAATCAAGTATTTTGAACATGGACAATCAAGGATAACTAGATCAATACGCATTACGACGGATATATTTTAAGGAGACTCCTTCACTGCATTATGGTACTACATAGCATTGAACGCACTGAGAAAAACACTAAATAGCATGTGAGATGGGTTCCAAATACATGATAGCAAGTTTGGTCATCAAGTAACCCATCTTCTATACGTGGATTACCTAAAGCTATACGCTAGTTTGGACCAGAAACTGCAGCAAGTGATCGATGTCATAAAGCAGTTTTCCAATGATATCCACATGGAGTTCGGACTAGATAAATGCAGAACAGTGCATTTAACCAGAGGAGAATTAGGGACCGCAGAGCTGGAGAACGATTTGGAGAAT
>CAKNWT010330413.1:0-11430 GCA_932066315.1 Andricus coriarius | reverse complement strand
TTCCCCAATAATAAAATTCCCGAAAGATACAATTTCCGACAGTTTATGATATTACCGAATTGGAAAATTCCCGAATAATAAGATTCCCGAATTGGAAAATTCCCGAATGATAAAATTTCCGAATCAGAAAATTTCCGAATGATAAAATTCCCGAATATTAAACTTCTCGAACAATTTATAATATTACTGAATTGAGAAATTCCCGAATAATAAGATTCCCGAATTGGAAAATTCCCAAATTATAAGATTACCGAATGAAAAATTCCCGTATTGGAAAATTTCTGAATAATAAAATTTCCGAATTGGAAAAGTCCCGAATAATATAATTCCCGAATAGTTTATAATATTGCCGAATTGGAAAATTCGCGAATAATAAGATTTCCGAATTGGAAATTTCGCAAATTATAAAATTCCCGAATGATACAATTCCCGAACAATTTATAATATTACCGAATTGGAAAATTCCCCAAATAATAAAATTCCCGAAAAATACAATTCCCGACAGTTTATAATATTACCGAATCGGAAAATTCCCGAATAATAAAATTCCCGTATAATAAAATTTCCGAATAATAAAATTCCTGAATTGGAAAATTCCTAAATTATAAAATTCCCGAATGATACAATTTTCGAATTGGAAAATTTCTGAAAATTAAAATTTCCGAATTGGAAAATTCCCGGATGATAAAATTCCCTAATAATAAAATTCCCGAATTGGAAAATTCACGAATAATAAAATTCCCGAATAATACAATTCTTGAACAGTTTATTTGAAAATTCGCGAATAATAAGATTCCCGAATTGGAAAATTTCCGAATAATAAAATTTCCGAATAATAAAATTCCAGAATAATAAAATTCGGGCATTGGAAAATTCCTAAATTATAAAATTCCCGAATTATACAATTTTCGAATTGGAAAATTTCTGAATAATAAAATTTCCGAATAACAAAATTCCAGAATAATAAAATTCGCGCATTGGAAAATTCTCAAATTATAAAATTCCCGAATTATACAATTTTCGAATTGGAAAATTTCTGAATAATAAAATTTCCGTATTGGAAAATTCCCGGATGATAAAATTCCCTAATAATAAAATTCCCGAATTGGAAAATTAACGAATAATAAATTTCCCGAATAATACGATTCCCGAACAGTTTATTTGAAAATTGGTGAGTAATAAGATTCCCGAATTGGAAAATTTCCGAATAATAAAATTCTCGAATAATAAAATTTCCGAATAATAAAATTCCAGAATAATAAAATTCGCGCATTGGAAAATTCCTAAATTATAAAATTCCCGAATTATACAATTTTCGAATTGGAAAATTTCTGAATAATAAAATTTCCGAATTGGAAAATTCCCGGATGATAAAATTCCCTAATAATAAAATTCCCGAATTGAGAAATTCATGAATAATAAAATTCCCGAATAATACAATCCCCGAACAGTTTATTGGAAAATTCGCGAATAATAAGATTCCCGAATTGGAAAATTCACGAATGGTAAAATTGCCGAATAATATAATTCCCGAACAGTTTATAATTTTACCGAATTGGAAAATTCCCGAATAATAAGATTCCCGAAATGGAAAATTCCTGAATGATAAAATTCTCGAATGATGAAATACCCGAATAATAAAATTCCCGAACAATTTATAATATTATCGAATTGGAAAATTTCCGAATAATAAAATTCCTGAATTGGAAAATTCACGAATGGTAAAATTCGCGAATAATAGAATTCCCGAACAGTTTATAATATTACCGAATTTAAAAATTCCCGAATAATACATTTCCTGAACAGTTTTTAATATTACCGAATTGGAAAATTTAAATAAGTATAACTAAACTATTCTTAAGAATAGTTTAGTTATTACTGGTCGCTTAAGTTATATTATTTGCACAGTGTTCTCCCTCACAGGGTCATTAATATTTACAATTTAAAATTAAATTTAAAAGAATTATGTGAGGAGAACACAGCGCATCCCCATGCTTATCCGAATAAATCTGTCCGTCTCTTTAACTCTCATGAGTTTTCGCTTTACGCCCCCGTTTTCTACCCTCATGGGACTGCACGTTTACTTCCGGTTTCTAGTGGATCATTGTTTTAATTAAACTAAAGATTATAGTTTAATAATCATACAATGATCTTATAAAGAAAAGGAAAAATATTATAGATTAAGAAATAAATTTTAAGTAAAGTATTGTTTTAATTTCCAAAATGAATGTGCGCATGCTCACCTGAACACTGCGCATGCCTGCCGGATTGCACAGATATGCCTTTTCAAGTGCGACAACGTCTGAGTCAGCGTGATTTGTTTGAGTTGAACAGGTTAATCAAGGTGTATAAAAAGTAAAAATAATAAAAATGTTTTCGGATTCGAATGTCAAAACCAAATATATTCACGAAATGGACTACTTGGTTCGACTGGATGTATGCAACATTTTAAACCAAAATAATAAATGGGAAGAATTAGCAGGTAAATATGTTTAGTAAAAGTATTATATTAAAACTCGGGATTTTTCGGTTAATAATAGAAAAATATAAATAACATCGGCATAGTAGGCAGGGTTGGGTACGTGTAATACTCTAGCTTTCATACGCGTATTTTACTAAGCATAATACGTCCCTATAGTTTTCTACGCGAGAAAACGTATTTTATACGTCTGAATCAAAACTTGCAGGGCGCATGCGTCGCGTCATTACAAAATAACCTATATTCAACTATAACACAACTATTCACTATAAAAAATCCATTTTATATGAATAAATAACAATTAATTAGGTGCCTGTGAATTTCTAGTCGATTTAAATTCATATGTTATAACTTTTTGTTGCAAAGTATACATTTTGCGACATCCTGGCGAAAGTGTCGGATAGGAATTCATTCCGAACAAATCCGAATCATTCCGGAATCTGCATCCGAATCAATCGATCGACCGAATTCGTTCAATCCAAATCAGTCAAAAATTAATCCGAATAAATCCGAAACAAATTTTCAATCCGAATGAATCCGAACTTGGATTGACCTAAAAAGATTTTCAATCCGAAGGAATCCAATTCAGTCCGAACTCGGATTCATTCGGATTGAAAATTCAGTGTATATCAATCCGAATTCAAATTCATTTGGATTGAAAATTTGGTTCGTTTTGGAGTTCCGATTGAACCGGATTGAGTCGGATTAATTTTTAAACGATTTGGGCCAAACGAAATGTACAACTTTTTTCGGATTGTTTCGAATGGACTCGAATTGGTTCGGATACATATTCCAATTGGTTCGGAAGGAAAACCTATCCGACCGAAATTGTCCCTATTACAGACATAATTATTTATCTGTCTTTGTTTGTTATTGCTGCTGTGAATAATTTAATTCATAAAAACGATTAAAACAACCCGGTAAGAAGAGAAGAATTCAAAAAAATTCAGAATCTGAATTCCCATTAATACGTGAATTTTCCTCCATCGAAAGTTCCACCAACGAATAGAAAAAAAAGCAAAATGTAGTGGAAGTGTATTGGGAGGAATTAAAAAGTGGAGGAACGCAAAAGAAAGAATAGAAAGAAAGAGAATAATATCACTTTGAAGACGCAAAAACTATTCCTTTTAATCAGCTCAGAAAAATTTAATGGAAACGTATTGGGAGAAATTAAAAAGTGGAGAAATGTCCCTTTTATTATTATCTTTTGATTGGACTTGGATTCTGCATTATTCTTCAGATATTATTGTTAATTTTTGAATGGTATTTTGAAAAAGATCTTAAATAGAGCGTGCACGGAAAAACAATTATAAAACAATCGCACAAAAAGACCGGTTGACTGGGAAAACAATATTTTACTTTTTGAGATTTGAGAGACGCGTCTTCTTACAACGGCCCGTTGAGTTAGACTGGCATCATCATTGTCATGTGACACGTGTGTCTGTTGGAGAAATAGACAAAAAAGGGACAGATTAGAAGGAATTTAAATAATCGAAAATAAAGCATGTAAGTATGGAATTAAAAATAACCATGACAAAAAAATTGAAATTTCCAAACTTATGTTGCACACGGAGGAATAGAAACCATGTAAGTGCACGCATTTTGTGGACGGATTAGAAAGAATTAAATTAATCGAAAATACATCATGTAAGTATGGAATTAAAAATAACCATGAGAGGTGTGTCTACTGCTCGCATTAAGAGGAATTAAAAAATGGAACTCAACACAACTGGCAATCGTTTAGGGAATAGAAAAGAATTTGTTTCGGGGATAAACCTATTCTTTCGTTGAGCACTTCTTCCGATGGAAAATTAGCACATTCAAAAAAATTAAATAATGCACACTCTTTCGTTTAAATCTGAAAATATTCATTTTTCTCTATTCTTCTCTTCTTACCGGGTAATTTATACTTTCTTCTATTGTTTGCATTACTTATTTTAATATTTTAATATTGTTCGTGTCTATAATTATTTTCCTATATTTGTTTCGATAGTTTTTCCTATAATTATTCCGATAATTTTTTCTTTAATTATTCCTATAATCGTGAAAAAATGATTGGAAAATCATCGTAGGCCTATAATGATTTTCCTATCATACTTTTTCGTAAAGCTCATTTACAATTAAACTTTTCACTTTTATTAATACTGCTGGTTAGAAACATTCAGAAATCAATTTTATTTTTGAAATTACTTTTAGTCTACAATATCATAATTTTAAATCTTTCGATTTTAAATTATTCAGATTTAAAATTCTGCGCTTTTATAAATTACACTTATTACACTTATTACACTAATTGAAAGAAGTTGTAAAATATAAAAGACTAAAACTTTTTAAATTATTATGTTTTATGAATTTAAAAATTTGATTTGATTTAATTTCGTCTGATTTTAAGGATATTAAAAGAAAAAAATTATCTTCTTATTTATGAATATTTTGAGAAGAATAATTATTAACTATGAAAACATAAAGTGTTGATATTTTTGAACAATACTTTACAAACAATTAAGCCGTTGGATAAAACAACAGTTTTCTTGTAAATATTCAAATAATTTTCATTTGTTTAAACAACTGTTTTCTTTTTAATCGTAAAAGGTTATTATTTCCTGGAAATAATTACACAATTAACGAATGTTGAAAGTAATATATTTTTTTAACGATATTTAGCCATTATTTAAACAATTTGCATTTGTTAAAGTAATTTCTTTCCCCTGTAAATCTTCAACAGTTACTGCTTTCTGGAATCATCAACGCATTTAATAAATGCTAAAGTGATATTTTGTGTGAAAGACAATTTGCAGTTATTTAAAAAATTAATCATCATTCCCTGGCGCCTTTTAATAGGAAAGATGGAGAAAATTCTAGTTTCTTTGTCTTTGATACATTATGTAGCTTATTTTGTCCAGTATTATCTTATTTCAAAAGATTATTTCAAGAGATTGAAAAAAACTAGAATTTACTCAATCTTTTTTATGAAAAGAAGCAAGTGGTATTAATTCTTTAAATCATCGCAAATTGTCTGTGACAAAAAAATATCACTCTCAACATTCTTTATCGCCGACATTAATTTCAGAAAATAATAACCTTTAACAATTTAAAGAGTGAAAAAATGGTTGAAACAAATAAAAATTGTTTAAAGAATTGCCAAATATCTTAACCAAAAGAATTACTTTTAACATTCGGTAATTGTGTCATGAATCCCAGCAAAATGATAACCATTTACGATTCACAGGATAAAAATTGTTTAAATAATCACCAAATATGTTAAACAAGAACTGTTATCCTTGAAATTCATCTACTGTATCATTTATCCCAAAAATAATAACTTTTCGCGATTTACAGGCAACAAAAATTGTTTGAACAACTAATAATTGTTTAAACAATTAAAAATTATTTAAAAGATACTTACCTTCAAAGCACAACTAATATTGTCGTTTATATTCCCCCTTGGGGAATAATTTATGTAAAATATTGTAACCGCCGTCTTTTGGCTTAGTTAACTATAGAATTTAATTAATTAATTTTCATCAATAATTAAAGTATTTGTGACAAAAAAAGGGTTTATCATGCAGTCAAAATAAGATTCAGATTACAATAAAGGTTATTTTATTCACTTATGCTTACACTAAGCTGTTTTTACAATCAGGTCTCTAATTTCTAGCTATTCTCATTTTATCTATCGTGTAGAATAATAATAAAATTAATCGTACCTCATACAGGAGGAATTTTATTCATGTCAAAAGATATATCTAATAAATTCTGGTAATTCTCCCTAAGGAAAACTTTGGTTTTTAATCTCGCTCAATAAAAGCTAAGAAATCTGCACATCGGGCAGTTTCAGTGCACGCTAAGAATTCGTATTCTCTAAACCTAATGGTAAAATTGTCACATGATAAAATACGAATTTGTAAAATAATTTTTTTTTCATTTTAAATATTTTCTCTTATTGTTAACCTTTACGCATTTAAGGATAGATTTCTCTAAAGAGGTAATTTATAGAACACGACGTTCAAATATTTAGGGTTTTTCTTGTGAACCCAAAACCGCAAGTCAGAACATTAAATTATTTTCTAAATTGGCACTATGGCCCATAAAGGGATAATCCTGTAATAACCTAATTCCACCTAATTCTCACACTAAATAATAATTATTATTTTAGGACCTGTCATTCAGGTAATCAAGCCTCGATACGGTGAGGGCGCTCGCGATGAACACGTTTAAGGTTCATAAGCTGGGCTATTGTTCGCAGACGGAAAAGAAACCAAAAATGAGTGTAAGCGAGCGGATTTGACTTTTCAAATATTTATTTCTGGAAAGAATCTACCTTAAATTCTGGGATTTTCGAGTCCCTTTTAGGATGAGATATTTCCTTCTTGTCTGCTATTCGCATTCAATGATTTTCGCAACCACGTAGAGCAGTACGACTCCTCGTCTGTTTGTAAATGGATTAAAATACGATTATTAGCTCGTTTAGTTATTGTATTTGATTATGCTGACCGTGAGTTTCGGTACAACCTAGACCGGTATCAATAACGCAAATACAATAACCTCGTATAAAATTCAATATCTCAAAATAGAAAGGGGCCTTTCGCCAATTAGATCAGAGAAAAAGGTAAAACTCTAAAAGTGGAACTCTGCCACAATATTCAATGCAATTGCTCGCGAGCACTGAAAATAAAATTCTTTAGCTCGATTCGGACGAGCGAAGACCACTTTTCAAAATTAAATCTCTTTTCTAAACAGTCTCAGGTGATATGATCGCTTTGAACTCTTTTAAAGAGGACTTAATTCCTTTTTGGAAGTGACTTCAAAACAATTGGATTTTATCCCAAGTATTTTCTAGTCCTTTTTGGTAGAGTTCGCGTGAAGAGAAGTGAGGATAGATCCTCAAGTGTTCTCACAGAACGTCATCCTGTGATCTGCGCTTTTCAGACGCAAGATTCAGAATTCCGTTTTTCGGCCGAGTTTCTCTTTTTATTTCTATGTTTCAGAGAAAAAGATAAAACTCTAAAAGTGGAACTCTGCCACAATATTCAATGCAATTGCTCGTGAGCACTGAAAATAACATTCTTTAGCTCGATTCGGACGAACGAAGACCACTTTTCAAAACGGAATCTCTTTTCTAAAAGTCCCACAGTTGATACGATCGCCTTCAACTCTTTTCAAGGGGACTTAATTCCTTTTTGGAAGTGATTTCAAAATAATTGGATTTTATCCCCAGTTTTTTGTAGTCCCCCTTTTTGGTGGAGTTGGCGTGACAAGAAGTGAGGATAGATCCTCAAATCTTTTCACAGGACGTCCACCCTGTGATCTGCGCTTTTCAGGCGCTCGTGAGCACTGAAAATAAAATTCTTTGGCTCGATTCGGACGAGCGAAGACCACTTTTCAAAATTAAATCTCTTTTCTAAACAGTCTCAGGTGATATGACCCCATTTAACTCTTTTAAAGAGGACTTAACTCCTTTTTGGAAGTGACTTCAAAATAATTGGATTTTATCCCAAGTATTTTGTAGTCCTTTTTGGTAGAGTTCGCGTGACGAAAAATGAGGATAGATCCTCAAGTCTTCTCACAGAACGTCATCATGTGATCTGCGCTTTTCAGACGCAAAATTCAGAATGCCGGCTTACGGCCGAGTGTCTCTTTTTATTCATGTGTTTCAGAGAAAAGGATAAAACTTTAAAAGTGGAACTTTGCCACAATATTCAATGCAGTTGCTCGTGAGCACTGAAAATAAAATTCTTTAGCTCGATTCGGACGAGCGAAGACCACTTTTCAAAATTAAATCTCTTTTCAAAACAGTCTCAGGTGATACGATCGCCTTTAACTCTTTTAAAGAGGACTTAATTCCTTTTTGGAAGTGACTTCAAAATAATAGGATTTTATCTAAGGTATTTAGTAGTCCTCCTTTTTGGTGGAGTTGGCGTGACAAGAAGTGAGGATAGATCCTCAAGTCTTCTCACAGGACGCCAACTCTGTGATCTGCGCTTTTGAGACGCAAGATTCAGATTGCCGTTTTTCGGCCGAGCTTCTCTTTTTATTTCTGTGTTTCCCTTCACCCTCCACTTTGTACTTGTGCTGTCACAATCTTAAAGAATAACCGAAAAAAACACTGTTGTTTCCTACCAACGCTTGGTTACTCATTATTTTAAAGAATGGCCGTAATCTTTACTAAGAGGGCATAACTATAAGAATTACAAAATTAGTTAAACGGCCAGTGTATTTATACACCGGGTGGGACTGATCTATTCTTCAGCTGCGTTCATACAATTAGAATCGAACTTCACTTATAGGTAAGTTCGTTCAATTATTCAATTGTATTTCGCGCCACCTCCGAATAGATCAACTCGTAGGTGTTGAAAGCATTTAATACGTCGATTACGGCAACCACTCTGATAAGAGATTACAACTTTTTTTACAAATGTTCTTACATTCCGAGATGTTTATGCGAAGAATTCCTTGAGAATATATTAATTAAACACAAACTGAAATTAACTGTGTATTAACCTTATAAGATAGACCTAGAAAATTGCTGGTTATATCCTTTACAATCTCTCTGTCGTAAAATCTGGCGAATGTTTGAGACCTTTCTGTCCAGCCTGCCGTCTTTCTAATTAAGTCGAAATTAACGCCACGTCTTTTAGCGGTCGATGTGGACACATGTCGTGTACTATGAGCTGAAAAAATATCTGTATCGATACCGCTTTCAGTTAAGACATCCTTAACCCAACGACTTAAAGTTTGCGAAGAAACAGCCTCATGGGGCTTTTGGAATGATATGAATAATTCCTGTACAATACGTAACGATCTAGTTTTTACAAGATAGCTCTTTAAAGCTGAAGCTGCACATATTTTTTCCATAGAGTAAAACGGTAGGACTAGTAAAGGCTGTGTTCTATTTTGATTTGATGTCTTAATGCGGCCGGGAATCTTAATCTCAATTGCCGTTTCTGTATCTCTAGTGTTGACAACTTTTATTAATGAGAATGTTTGCATTCTGTGACCAGTTATGAGAGCAAGTAAGGTTACTAATTATTTCGATAATTCTTTTAACCCTAGCTCCTCATTTGGAGGTATTTCTAGAAAATAGTCTAATACTATCTTTGGATCCCAGGTGCTGTCATAACGTGGTCTAGAAGGTCGCAAACTGGACACGCCTTTAAAAAACGTTTCATTCTAGGGTCCTTAGCGAATTCTGAGTCTACTGTTAATGATATTGCTGACCTTGTGACGTTTATTGAGCTATGTGACAACCCCTAATCAAATTCGTTGGTTATAAAAGCTAGTATTTCTGCTATCGGAGGATTAAATAATTTAATCGATCTCTCGGCAGAGAACCTCCACTATTTTTTGAGTGCCACGTCGTAATTTTTTATCGAAGAAGAACTTAGAGAACCAGTCATGACCTCCAACGATTTCTCCGGGGCTCATCGTCTCAGGAACGCCGCCCGGATAACCACCCTGTCACCAGGGTAAGGTTTTTCCAAAGCGGATGAGGATTCCTATCAGATGAAATAAAAAGATTTATATCCGGATTCAATTTAATTGGTTTACGAATCATCAGTGAATGAAATAACGGGTACCAGGGCTGGGTTGGCCAGTCTAGCACTATCATAATTTCCCTCCGCCTGATCTCTTTTAACTTTTGTAAGAGTTCTTAAGATTATACTAAACGGCGGAAAAGCATAAAAGAAAAACTAACTCCAATCCAAGGTGAAAGCATATATCGCCTCAGACCCAGGACCTCTTTTCCAGGATATATAATGCATACATTTCGAGTTCTTTCTACTTGCAAACAAGTCTATTTCTGCTTTTCTAAAAGTTCTGACAATCTTTTTAAATGCGGGAATAGATAGTTCGAATTCCGTTTCAGGTTCTAATTTTCGAGATTCGGCATCTGCTTCAAAATTATCTTTTGAACTAATATAGGAAGCAAAAATCCAAATATTGCGCTCTTCGCACCATTGACAAATCTCTTTCGAGATCTTATTTAAGTCCTCGTATTGAACACGGCCCATTCTGTTAATGTACGACACGGCTGTCGTGTTATCTATTCTTAATAAAATTTCCCCATTATAAAGTCTTTTGCTGAATATCTAAAACCAAAGAAGGCAGCTTCGAGTTCTAAGAAGTTAATGTGAAGCTTACGTTCGGACACTGACCAGAATCCACTAGCTTTTTGATTATCACATACAGCTCCCCAACCTGACTTGGAAGCATCGGAAAAAATCTATGAGCGAAACACAAGACCTTTAATAGAGTAATTACCAGATAAAATAGTTGATTGCCACCATTTCAAGTCCTAAGGATTAAATCTTAACTGTCATGAGAACATAATAATTGCCACCATTTTGTCTTAATGCTAGAAATCTTTGTCTTTCTAAATCCTTTATGTAGACCCAGCTGTATTTAATAGCTGGAAAACAAACTACTATAGATCCTACGAACTGCGCGAAGACTCTTATCCTACATTGTATAGGTTTACTAAAGATCTGTAACTGTTTCTGAATATGAGATCGCTTTTCAAGGGGGAGTTCTAATGTCATAGATTTAGAATTATAAATGAACCCTAAGAACTTACATCTCTGTACAGGATTTACTTGACTCTTTTTAAAATTTATTATTAACCCTAAGCTTTCTAATAACTCCTTAATTGTCTTTAAATTCACCCCACAGTCCTGATATGTACCTCCAAAAAGAAGAAAGTCATCTAAACAGAGAATCGAATTATATCCTAATCTTCTTAGATAAGAAACCACAGGTTTCAATAGTTTCGTAAACACTTGAGGAGCTGTATACAGACCAAAAGGAAGACAAGTAAATTGATAGACCTTCTCATTAAATTCAAATCTTAAAAATTTTTTGTCCGATTTATGTATTGATTCTAAAAAAAAGGTCATGGAGGTAGGAGCCGATGCAGAAGTGTGTGCATGTAGCAGCGATTTTGATTTACATTT
>CAKNWT010330409.1:5929-16420 GCA_932066315.1 Andricus coriarius | reverse complement strand
CAAATTGACAAATTTTGCTCTAAAATCTTCTACTCTTTTTCGAAAATTAAGGAAATCTTTTTTCTCTTTTTAATTTCGTTTTTTAAAATCAAAAATCATAAAATTTTATTCCATAAATCTTAAGAAAAATTTTTATTTAGTCCTTCTAACACTTTTAAACCTTGAAATATTTATAATTTATTCAAATTTTTCGCGAATTTTTTTAAGTCTGAAAAATTGAAAAAATTGTTCTAAAATGTTACAGATTCTTCTTTGACATTTTTAGAAATCTTTTGAAATGTTTTGATATATTTTTATCTATGTTTTCTAAAAATTGAATGATCGAAATAAACAATAATTTTTCATGGGAAACTGAAGAATTTTTTTTATTTTCTTGAAACCTTACAAAATTCCTAAAATATCTTATAAGTTTTTATTATTTCTGAATCGGTTCTAAACTTCTTAGTATCTCTTACACTCACTCGAATTTTTTAAAAAAATTTTGTATTATGGGAAAATTTTTCTTCAAAAATCTTTTATACTTTCTTTCAAAATTTTAGGAAATAATTTAAAATGTTCTGTAATCTTTTTTAATTTTCTCTTATGGTTCATTAAGATAAAAATCACTTGAAATTTTCCCATGAATCTTTAAAACATTCAATCTGAAAATCTTTCAAAATTATTAATAATCTTCGAAGTTTTGTTTTGAATTCTTCAAAATAAGTTTTTTCTCTAATTTATTTTTTCTTATCTCTTTGAAAATGTTAAAAAGTTTAGAAATTATAGTATGGTAGCAAAAACTCTTTTGGTTTATAAAGTGTTCTTATTTATATTTTATATTTATAAAGTGTTCTATTCTAGATATCTAGGAATAATTTTAAGTATTTCTCAAAAAGCCGTACTCTGTAAAAGTGAGAAAAATGTTTTCTTATATCTGTTATTGAACAAAAAAATATTTGAAAATTTTCTCAGAAATCTTCATTATGAAATTTTTGCGGAATTGTATTAGCTATCATTCTAAACAAAAATTGTGATCAGATAATAATGTTCTGAATATGACAGAAGAATCCAAAATAATTCAGAAGAATTCAGAGGATGCATAGAATTCCGAAGAAAATACAAAAAATGTAGAAAATTTAAAAGATTTCCGCGAATTCAAAAGAGTTCAAAAATTGGAAAGAATACAGACAATTTATAAAAATTCAGAGAATTCAGAAGAATACAGAGAATTCAGGAGCATTCAGACAATTCAGAAGAATTCAGAAAAATTCACATAATTCAGAAGGGTTCAGAGAATTCAGAAGAATCCAGAGAATTCAGAAGAATTCACGGAATTCCAAATAATTTAGGGAATTTTAAAAGAATTATGTAGGAGAATACAAAAGAATTCAGCGTATTCAAATTATTTCCGCCGAATTCAGAGGAGTTCAGAAACTTTGAAAGAATTCAGAGAATTTAGAAGAATACAGAGAATTCAGAAAAATTAACAGAATTTAGAAGACTTCAGAGAATTGAAAGAATTCGAAAGTATTCAGAGAATTTATAAAATAAAGGAAAATGCAGAGAATTGAAAAGAATTCAGAGGATTCAAAAGAATTCAGAGAACTTAAGAGAATTCAGAGAATTCAGAAGACTTCAGAAAATTCAGAGAATTCAGAAAAATTCAATGAATTTAGAAAAATTTTAAGAATTCAGAGAATTTAGAAGAACTCAAAAGAATTCAAAGAGTTGACAAGAATTCGCAGAATTCAAAAGAATTCAGAGAATTTAAAAAGAATTATGTAAGAGAATACGAAATAATTCAGAGAATTCAACAGATTTCCGCACTGCAAAAGAAACTTTTAATTAAAAACGATAAATACATTTTTTTGCATGAAGCATGCATAATGGAGTGAATTTTGTCGAACATTTTGCCTTAAGAATTTCAAAAATGTCAAGAGAATACAATTTTTTTTTTTAAATTCCTGGTAAAATTTGAATAATATTTTATTTGATAAATTAATGTTAAGAGATTATCAAAAAATGATACACTCAAATTTCGAAAAATAATGTAGAAAATTTTCAAGGAAAATTTTTGAAGAAGTTTCGCAAAGATTTCATAAAATTTTAAACAAAATGTCAATTTCATAAAATTAAAAAAAAATCGATTTTTAAAGATTTCCAAGAAAAAATTTAGAATCTTTTTAATAATGAAAGGTTTTAAGAGAATGAAAAAAATTTTCTAGATGAAAATGAACAAGATTTCAAAACATTTCGAAATATTTCCAAAATTGACAGAAAAGTATGTGGCAGATTTTAAGGCAATTTTTTCATTTTGCAGAATTAAAAATATTTTTTATGAAAAATGCTACTCATTTTAAGAGATATTGAGAAGTATTGGAAAATTTTCAAAAATAATTTAAACCTTGAAACGATTTCAAGAAATTTAAAACAAAATGTAGATTTTTGAAGACTTCAAAAAAAAGCTTTTTAGTAATTTTGAAAGGTTTCAAGAGAATAACAGTTTTCTGTTGAAAATTTCAAAAGATTTCCAACATAGTCGAAAAAATATCTGAAAGATATTAAAGCAATTTTTTTTGCTAGATTAAAAAAAAATTATTATTAAAAAGATTTCAAAAATAAATTCAAACTTGAAACAATTTCAAGAAAATTAAAGAAAAATGAAGAATTTTGAAAATTTCAAAAAAAAAAGGCTTTTTAAAGTTATAAAGGGTTCCAAGAGAATAAACAAATCTTCTTAAAGTTTCTGGGAAGATTTAAATAATGTTTCATTTGGTAAATTAATTTTGAAAAGAACATTTAAAAAAATGTCTTAAGATCTCGAAAATTGAAGAGCAATAATCCGGAAGATTTTTTGGTAAAATGTTTTTATTTTGCAGGATACAAAATGATTTTCTAAAATTTCTAAAAAAATGAAGAAAATTTTAAGCAAAATTTTAGAAAAAATATGTGTTAGTTATGGTAATTTTAAGAAGTTTTGCGAAGATTTCATGAAATTTAAAACAAAACCGACTTTTAAAGATTTCGAAGAAAAAATTATTTAAAGATTCATAGGAAATTTAAAATGTTTATTTGTTATTTTCAAAAATTATTTTAATAGAATATTCCAAAAGATATCCAAAATTATGTTCAAGAATCTGAAATATTGTTGGGATTTTTTGTTGTTATTTTGCAGGTTTTTAAATGATTTCCTAAAATTTCGAAAAAGAAAGTAGAATATTTTTCGCACGATTACCGAATTAAAAAAAAATCAAGTTTATTCAAGAAATATAAAGAAGTTTTGAAAAGGTTCAAAAATAATCAAGTGAAGATTTGAAAGAATTGAAAATGATTTCAAAAAATTTAAAACGAAATTGTAGATAATGAATATTTCGAAAAAAGTAGAGTTTTAAGAATAGTGAAAGGTTTCAAGAGAAGAAACAAGTTATTTTAAGATTCCTGGAAAAATTTAAACGATTTTTTATTTTGACAAATTAATTATAAGATAAAATTGAACAAGATTTCAAAACATTTCAAAAGATTTCCAAAATTGCCGAAAAGGATGGAATATCTTAGAGCACTTTTTTTTTAATTTACTGAAAAATTCGAACCAGCTTAAAAGATGTGTAAAAATGTTGAAAAAACTTCAAGAATAATTTAAAACTAGAAACGATTTCAAGAAATGTAAGAACAAAATGTGGATATTGGAAGATTTTGAAAAAGAAGGTTTTTAAGAATTTTGAATGATTTCAAGAGAATAAAATGTTATGGTAAAATTCCTGGGAAAGTTTAAATGATATTTAATTTTCAAAAAATTAATTTTAAGATACAATTGGAAAAAATTGAAGATACTTCGGAAGGTTTCGCAAATTTTCGAAAAAGAATTTTGAAGATTTGAAAGTAATTTTTTTATTTTTAGCAGCATTCAAAAAACACATTAACTTGAAGCAATTTCAAAAGTTTGAAAACAAAATGTTGATTTTGAAGTTTCGAAAAAAAAGGAACTTTTGAAGAGTTTCCTTTCGACAAACTAGTCTTAAGCCTAACGTTACTCAAACTCTTATATTATATATTTTTCTTTAGTCTTTCAGAGTAAACTGTAGATATTATTGTAATTCGCGTTCTGAAAGACTCGGTTATTATCTCGTTTATCTTATGTATTAATTTTAAGGATTTATTATTTTCTTACCTTACGTAGGTATTAGTTTTCTCATCGCACGTAGCGATCTTTCTGATTATGGAATTATTCCACATTAACCAAATTTTTATTAATGTATTTTTCCTTTTTTTTAATTGTTAATTACATTTTAGTCAAATAATTAAAATGGCGCGAGACGCTTAAAATTGAAAGAAGTCAGCACGGAGTACGGTGTCCCCACCGCTCCGTTGCGACTCCGTTGCGCGAGTCCGGGCCAATCAGAGGGTCAGCAGTCGCTCCCTTCTTCTCTAGAACTCTCCACCCCCCAGCGCATAAATACCGCCGCTCTAAGTAGAATCGCCACTTGCGTCTTGACACCAGCTCGTGCTCTGACACTCCTAGAGACTACTCACCTTCTAGTGACTTGTCTCTCTCTTTCGATCTGGCGATCGCTACTCAGAGCCCTGTCTCTCTCTCTCTCTCTCTCTTTGTACGCATTTAGCCAATAAATCGAAATCAACTCCAAATTAATGTCTGCTTTTCTCTCCTCTCATCTTTCACATCCTCTTCTCTTTTTTTCTGTTGCTCTGAGTTTACCCTCAGAGGTCTCGAAGTCCCCTTTCTGTCTCTCTTTCTCTCTCCCTCTTCTGTGACTTTGGGTTTGCCGTCGTGGTCCCGAAGTCACTCTCTCTTCTCTCGCTCTGTCTCTTTCTCTTCTGCGACTTTAGGTTGAGCTTCGTGGTCTCGAAGTCCCGCTCTTTATCTCTCTCTTTCCTGTGATTCTGGGTTTACCATCCGAGTTCTCGGAATAACCTCTCTTTCCTTCCCTGATCGTGGGTTTACCTTCGAAAGTCTCGCGATCCATCTCTCCCTCTCTCTCTTACCTCTCTACTGGTCCGTCATATCACTCCGGGCCACCGTCCATCGACAGGCTTCAAGCCTATAGTTACCTCCTCTCGACATGTGAGCGGTGACCATCCATCAGTTTCTTCACAGCAGCTGCAAGCACGAAAGACTTGCACCGTCACACCTATGGCCACTCAATAATCGAGTCCACCGGATCGAACATTCAGGGTTGGACGTGACACGCTCGCAACAGGCGTCCACTCCCTCCTTTGATACCCCTTCTCACACACAACGACAAAAGGGGCTTACATCAATATATGCAAAAAGGCATCCCCCTGGTTAATATATACACTTTTCATAAAATCTAACCTTCAAATAACGTTTAAAGTTATTGATGTTTGCATATTTGTAAATGTACAATAAGAAGTGAAAATATCATAATACTCTAGAAATACAAGATTCGTGGAACCTTCGTTTTTTTAAATATCAACTCACTTTGGGATTAAATTTGGCCCCTCTTTATTTTGAAACAATAGTAAATCTTTGGGGTTTGTTAAAAAAATTCTTTAATGAAAATCCTTATATTATATCTTACAGATGGAAGTGGTGAGCGGCTACATCGTGTTCGATCAGCAATAGAGCAGCAGCGTAAAAGACAGACTATTCGAGTACCAAATCAGACTGCGTTGATGACCATGGAGCAGATGCAAGAACAATTCGGCAAACTCGTTGTTCATGCTCCACAAAGTTCTAGCAATCAACGTTAGTATATTATAATTTTTTTTAAATAAAAAAAATTGCTGGGATTCAGAAGAAAATCCAAATTTTATTTCTTGACCGCAAATAAATTCTTCTTGCTGAATGGCGTTGGCCCCTGCAGACCTTTGAAACAAGTTTCGAACTATAACTTGAAAATAAGCCGTCAGGAGTGTTTAATTCCAAATCTTCCAAGTTGATGAAATTTCAAATTAAACACAACAAGATCACAAACATTGACAGAAATTATATAATTGCTATAGAGGTAGGATTGTAGCCAATATTCAATTACATAACCCTAAAGTAAATAATCAATTCTTGTACTTAATGTAAACAAATTAAAATTCAATCTTTATGTAATTTAATATTGTGAAAATTATTAATCAGCTAATAATTAATCAATCAGTTCAAAAAATAAGAAGCCTTAAACTATAACTTTCATTAATTTCTAAAAATTTTATTTATTTGTAACCTTTTATACTAATTTCAGAAAAAAGAAAACATATTTACATATAGTTCTTAAAATTAAATCCAGATACTTATTTTACAAAATCAGGCACAGCTGAAAAATTATGTAATTGTAATAAGGGTATTATAAATATAAATAAATTTTTGTTATAAAAATTATATCCAATATTCTATCATATAACCTTAAATTAAATGATCCATTTATGTTACTTAATTTAAGAAAAAAATAAAGTATAATCTTTATTTAAACATTCAAAAAAATTTTACTTGTTTTTTTTTAATTCGAACTTTCATTTATGAAAATTTGATTTATTATGAATCTTTTAACCTAATTCCAGAAAATGTAAGTTTTAATAGAATCAGCTATTAGTTAATTAATCAGCTCACAAAGTAAAAAGCATTAAACTATTATTTTCATTAAAACATTGAAATCATTTATACTTTATATTTTTTTTAAACCTGAAATTTCATTTCTGAAAATTTGAAACCTCTAATAGTAATTTTCGAAAAAATGGAAACATGATATTTAGATATAATTTTGAAAATTGAATTCTGTTCACTCCAACTTTCGAATAATTATTATCTATCATTTAAGAACATCACAAACATTGACAGAAATTACATGATTGGAATAGAGGTATTTTAATGTAAATAAACTTTCATTATACAAATGAAAGCCAATATTCCATTACATAACCCTAAAGTAAATAATCAATTTGTGTATTTAATTTAAAAAAATAAAAAATCAATCTTTATGTAATTTAATATTGTGAAAAAACGAATCAGTTAATAATTAATCAATCAGTTCAAAAAATAAAGAAGCATTAAACTATAACTTTCATTAAAACATCACAATAATTTTGACATTACATTTTTTATTAATTTCTACTTTCATTTCTAAAAATTTGATTTATTCGTAACCTTTTAAACTACTTGCAGAAAATATAGGTTTTAATAGAACCAGTTAATAATTATTTAACCAGTTCATAACATAAAAAACATTACACAAATATTTTCATTAAAACATTCAAATAGTGTTTACATTATATTCTGCTTTAAATTTGAAATTGCATTTTTATACATTTAATTTATTAATAACCTATTAAACTAATTTAAAAATAATTAAAGTATATGTAAATAACATTTTGAAAATTGAATTTAGATATAGTCATTTCACAACGTCACAGACATTTAAAAAGATTATATGATTGCAATAGAGGTATTTTAAAGAAAAAATAAACTTTTATTATAAAAATAATAGCCCATATTCAATTACATAACCTTAAAGTAAATAATGAATTTATGTTACTTAATTAAAAATCAATTTAAATTTAATCTTTATTTAATTGAAATTTTTTAACAAAATTAATCGACTGATTAATAATTAACTTGTTTACAATATAAAAAGCATTAAACTATTATTTTCATTTAATGATTCAGCTAATTTTTACATTATATTTCTTTAAACTTGAAATTTCATTTCTGAAAATTTGAATTATTAATAACTTTTTGTACTAATTTTCGAAAAAATTAAAACATAATATTTAGATATAATTTTGAAAATTGAATGCAGATACTCATTTGAGCATTAATCTATAATTTTCATTGAAACATTCAAATAATTGTCACTGTATATATTTTTGAAATTCCAAATTTGTTTTTCCAAACCTGAAGAAATGAACACTTTTTAAAAATTATTTGAAATCATTTCAAGATTTACATTAATTTTGAATCTTTGCAAAACTCCTCTTTAAAAAAACATCTCTTGAAATTACTCGATTTTTTTCTAAATTACTAATTATTAAGTTGCTATTTATGTATAAGAATTCAACTATATCACTTACAAATTAAAAACGTTCAAAATAAATCAATTAAAATTGTAACATTCAAAGTTTTTAGTTCTTTAAAATTTTGACCATTCAAGACTTTCTTTTTTAAAATGTCCTGTTTTAAATATTTGATTTATAATTGCTCGTTTTAGATGAAAAGTCAAATATGACTACTAATTAAATGATTCCTCTTGTTTCTAATTAAAATTTCTTTGATTTCAATGGGTTAAAAATGGAATTTTTAGACTGAAACAGTATTTGAATAGAATTTGAAATTGAATCATTTGGACGTTTATGTTTTTTTAACTACTAAGGCTTTCGAATTGCAACAGTTCAATTTTTAAAGATAAAATCTGTAAACTCTTTAATTTTGAACGGTTTCAGCGTCAGATTGAAAAATCAATTATTGTTGACTTGTTAAAACTTAAAGTATAGTTCGATTGAAAAAAATATTAAATTATAATTACAGTTGGTCAACTAAAAACGCTTTTTTTATTAAAAAATCCATATTACCCCATTTAATTTTTAATTGTTTAAGTCGTGAAAACTGCATTTTACAATTCTTTAAATTGACAATTTACGCTAAAAAAATTATGCTTCAAAATAGAATATTTTTTTAACGGAAGATTTTAGAACTACGAATTTTAAACTAAGAATATCATAATTGAAGAAGTTGACAATTGAACTTAAAATTTAAAACAGACTGAAATCGAGCTTATTTTAAATTTGCATACAATTTCTCAGAAAAGAGAAATAATTATAATAATGTAATATGTTTCAATAGAATAATTTTCATACGTTAGGTTCCATATTTGATTAAAATTATTCAGCCTAGTATGAACTTTCAATTATTTCATTTTTGATTAATTATTTTTAAATTATATAGGTATTTTTCTATTTGCAGTTGGGAAAAAGAAGATTCTCATTCCCGCTGATTGAAAATCAATATTTTCAAATAAAAAATTTTGTTAGCGTCTTCCATATATGTATACTTCAAAATTGAATTAAATTGCCTGTAGAATTATATGCCCTCTGGTATTATTCTTGTAAATAGTAACTAATTTTTACTTTTAAATCAAAATCTTCATTTGAAGTTGGCGCGAGTGTTAATTCATATTTTGTCAATAGGAGTCGCATGGGCCCTCCTCAGTAAGGTCACATTTCTCTCGCAAGCGCTATTATATTTTTTATTTAGCGTACAAGGGATCGTGATGGTAAAATCTACAGAAAATCAGTAGATTTTAGTGGTATGAGGGGGGGTTTGGGGTCGCCGATTTTAAAATTTTGGTGCTTCGTTGAAGACATATTTTAATAAAAATCCCTATATTATATCTTACAGATGGAAGTAAGATGCCACTACTAGGTCCAATAATAACACAGCGCGGACGTACCGACGACTCTGCTTCAAGTTCAAGAATGCGAGGTTAGTATTAAAAATCTTTTGAACTAATTATATTCTTCTCGCTGAACGTCGTTGGCCCCTGGAGACTTTTGAAAGAAGTTCCGAATTTTAAATTAAAAAGTACATATTCTTATAGGAAAATTAAATTTGAGGTTTAATGGAAATCTATAATAATGTGTAGAAATGTGTGGAAATCCATGGTAATTTGTGGGCATTTACGGAAATTTATAAAAACGTGTTTCTTAAATTTATGAAAACTTGTAATAAGAGTCCTGCTGGACGCATACGCAGTAGCTCAAGCTATAATTTCTAAAATTTATAGAAATTGATTTTTAAAATTTGAGATTTTCCTGGTAATTTACCGGTAACTTTTGATAACTTCAATAACGTTTTGCTGGAAGTATGAATCAAGCTTGAAATTTTTGTTTTTCTATGGCTCCTTGAAGATTGTTGGCCTTTCAGCGATGCAACTTTCTGCAGGGTTGTTTTCAAAAATAAATTGTATCTACTACATTTCGCATAGGCGAAAAGTTGAAAATAAAAAAAGTTGAAAATAATAATAAAATTTGTTTGTAAAGTAATAATTAATGAGTAATTAACAATTCAAGATTAAGCAATCGGATCCATGCGTTAGATGGACGGCAGTCCATGTGTCACTGATGAGGGTGTGTGCGCAAAAGAGTAATTTTAGATTTTCAGGAGGTTGTGAATATCAATGGTGCAACTTCACACAGCAATTGAGCTACGATATTCTTAGTTAATATATTTTCCTTTAGAATACACGTTCAATTATTTTAATTACATTCGAGTATTTCTAATTCTGTAGAATTCAAACTAATTCTTAGAATTAGCTTGCGCTTCTTTGAATTTTTTTGAAACTATGTATAACTTTGTATTCTCTAAATTCTCTTTAAATTCGAGAATTTTTTTTTAATTTTGTGAACGCTTTTGAAGTTTGTGAATTCTTTTGCACTCTGTGAATTCTTCTGAATTCTCTAAATTCCTCTTAATTCTATGAATTCTTCTCAAATGTCTGAATTTTTCCACTATTCTCTGAACTCTTTTGAATTCTCTGAAATCTTTTGAAATCTTTT
>CAKNWT010330406.1:0-12862 GCA_932066315.1 Andricus coriarius | reverse complement strand
GTCAAGACGGCGTTATAGACACCTTAGTTTACCGCGAGCGCATAATGAATATATCTGCAGGCGATACTAACTGCCGAGCGTGTAAGCAAGAGCCAGAAACACTTGGGCATGTTCTCAGTGGATGCTCAAAGTATGCACGTTACGGGTACATCGAGAGACACAATGCGGCTCTAAAAGTGTTGTATTACCATCTTAGCCACTTCCATAGCGTTAATCTATGGCCTCTCTTACAATACGCCGAGGGGGAACTCGAGTCCGTTGTGGAGAATGATCAGTGTAAGATCTACTGGAATTTCTCATTATCCATCACTCAACGTATCAGTGCTACGAAGCCTGATATTGTCCTCCAAGATCTGAAGACCAAGATCATTAACGTGATTGAATTCTCGGCACCAGCCGATGGTAATATCACAGCAAAGGAGGAAGAAAAACGGGCGAAATATCAAGCACTTCTTTTCAAGCTGAGCAAGCTGTACCAAGGTTACATAGTCCATCTTGTAGTTCTCATGATCGGCTGTCTTGGAGGTATGAAAGCTTCATTTCTTAGAAAACTCAACAAGAATCCGGCTCGTCAGCGTCAGGCTCATTCCATCGCAAACCGGATGCACCGGCTGTTCTTCTGGGATCACTTCATCTGGTCCTTCAACACTGTTCCTCGTAACATTCCACAAGGATTGGTGGCTCTAGAAAAGTATCCAGAGGTGAAACCTTGATCTCCAACTGCCCCGTCTGCCGCGTAAGATCATCCGCGGCTAGAGACCTGACTTCAGGGAACAGAGTTGAACGATGTTCTCTCGCGTAAATTTCCCGCTTTTGCTTACCTTCTAGGGCAGAAGGAGCAGAAGTGGATAACGTAAACGTTCCAGTTGCGTCGGGATTGGTTGCTTTAAGGAACCATGATCGTAGCTTCTGGAGCCTACAACTTCTCTCATAATAATAATCGGCGGATGCACGAATGCTGGCCGATCCTATACTGCTCTTCACGTTTGGTGCAGTAAAATGGAACGTTGAGGAGTTGAAGGAACTTGACCGAAGCACACGCAAGATGATAGCTAAGCTTAAAGTATCTTCATCGAAAAATTGTTCTGGCTACAGCCTGCTCAGTTCTAAATAGTGCAGATTCCCTTATGCAACTCGTACATTTACATGAAGTCGTCAATGCTACGGCGTTTCTAAACAGTGCCGCAGAGGAGCTTGGCCTCCCATTTGAGTCCAGCGACACTGCACATGGCCTAGCATCACTCACACCTTCGGTGCTCAAATGTCGTGGCCCCTTCATGGCAAATTCTACGGCATCATACGTAGAGAAAAACTCTCGATTGGTCTGTCCAACATGTTTCTCAAATCTGCTGCTCAAACCGCGAGCACATAATGAATGTACCCGTGGGCGATACCAACTGCCGAGCGTGCAAGCAAGAGCCAGAAACACTTGAACATGTTCCCAGTGGATGCTCAAAGTATGCACGTTACGGGTACATTGAGAGACACAATGCGGCTCTAAAAGTGTTATATTACCATCTTAGGCACTTATATGGTATTGATCTATTGCCCGTCTTGCCATACGCCCAGGTGGAACTCGAGCCCATTGTGGAGAATGATCAGTGTTAGATCTACTGGAATTTCGCATTCTCCACCACTTACCGTATCAGTGCTACGAAGCCGGATATTGTCCTCCAAGATCTGAAGACCAAGATCATTTACGAGCTGAGCAGGCTGTACCAAGGCTACAAAGTCTATCTTGTACTTCTCATAATCGGCTGTCTTGGATGTATGAAAGCTTCATTTGTTAGTCAACTCAACAAAATCCCGGCTTGCCAGCGTCAGACTCAGTCCATTACGAGCCGGAAGGAAAAGGCTGTTTTTCTGGCATCACTTCATCTGGTCCGTCAACACTGTTCCTCATAACATTCTACGAAGATTGGTAGCTCTCCAAAAGTATCCAGAGGTGAAACGTTCATCTCTAACTGTGCCGTCTGCTGCTTAAGGTCATCCGCGGCTTGAGACCGAACTCCAATAAACAGTGTTGTGCGAAGTCTCTTGCGTACATTTCCCGCTCTTGCTTACCTTCTAGGATAGAAGGAGCAGGAGTGGTTGACGTACACGTTCCGGCTGCATCGGGATTGGTTGCTTTAAGGAAAGATGATCGTAGCTTCTAAAGCCTGCAACTTCTCATACCGATAATAGATGTTAGCTCTAAGAAGGCATCCAGATGCGACTGTTGTCGCCTTCAACGCTCGCGGCCGCTGTATAAGGATAACAGCGGTAAAAGGTAAACTCCAAACTAGACCATGCTCCTCATTTTGTACCTACATCATAATCGTGAAAAAATTCAAACATCGTATTAAATTAATTTATAACATCCTCATCTCATCGGGCACTTGCCTTAGTTCGTGGCTGAAGATGAAAAACGGAGTTCGATTGAGAAAAAGTTGAAAAAAAAGCAATTACTCAAATATCTACTCTTTCTACTTGATATGTATATTGAATAGATTTGCAGACTTTTGCAGCGTAGAAACATTTTAAAATTAAAAAGTGTTATTAAATCTCGAGGGGATATTCACTCATCAGAAGTGCGTATACAGTAATTCTTATATTATACCTGTATTACGCAAATATTATAAAGTAATACGGTTTTGCGCCACTATTATTAGGCACTATTACAAGACTGTTACACACTATCACGCGCTATTATGTAATATTACGCGATATTACGTCGCTTAACGCATGAAGTGTAATTGAGTAGGATGATCAGATGTGATGAGAAGTTGGGAGCTAGTAAGAAAGGAGTGAATAAGGGTGGATTATTAGGAGATAAAAGGAATTTGGGGAAGAAGAAGGGTTAATAAAAAGGGATGGGGATATAGGAGGAGAAAACGTATGTGGTAGGGTGTAGGGAAAAAGGACAGAAGAAAAGAGTAGATGAAAAGAGAAAAAGGGGAACAGGTGAAAAGGAAAGTGAAAAAGAGATGGGTAACAGGGAGTTTCATATTGTAGCTAAGAGGCAGAGGGAAAGGAGATCGGGAGAAAGAAAAGAGAAAGACGGCTATGTCAGGTGGTAGATGGAAAATAAGACGAATTTTATGGATGGGATCTGTATGGGGTGTGCATTGTTCTGAGAATGTAATATTTCGGGTGAAATATTTTAAAATTGACACATTGTTTGAATTAAGTACATAGTTGAAACAAAATCGTTCAAGGATACATTTAAACAAAAGTTTATTCGGGCCGTTCTCCGGTCATGGAGAATACTACGTCTTTTAGATAACTAGGCGGGCCGTTAGTCATTATATGATGCCAATATTGTTCTACATAATAGTGATGACGTAATTCACCCCATAGTCGAATGGTGATGTGCGCAATCATATGGTCCTTCTCACGCAATACAGCAATAAAGCCACGGTGCCTTATTGGACGAATCTCCCCGTTACTTTCTGATCCAAAGATAAGGGTTCTGAATCTTATTAGCCGGCCTCCAGGAATATCGAGGTCTGGGATTTGATCAATAGGACGTATGTTAGGAATAGGCTGATCGGGAGGCAGATTCCTCACCTGTGAACTTAATTCTGTAAGAAGACAATAGAATTATATGAATTTTAATTGGGAATATCAGTTTTTCACATTTGTTAAAACAAATAGTTCATGATTGATTTTAAGTAACACAGCTTACGACACACAAAAATTAATATAAACATCTCAGATAGTTTGCTAAAAAGTGGTTTTCAAAGGGGTATCATATTTCAATTTTTGTTTCTATTTTGCAAATTTTTTTGAAGAAGAATTGCAAAGTGTCAATTAAAATTTTTACCGTTCGACTCACTTTTAATTTAGTTATTTAAAACTCCTTCATCCCTAGTCGAAAAATTATACAGCAATCTAATGTCGGATCTGGTAAGAACTGTATATATAACCGTTTAATTTACAAAAATATTACAGTTCTGGCCGGCCCTAGAGTATATAATTTATTTAAGAAGAGAAGGTCCAAAGTGTTGGGTATAAGGGATTAGAAACATTTCAGTGAAGGAGTTTCCTTTCCCTTCTTCTACAAATAGTTTTTTAATTTCCCTTCTCATTGGTCCAAGTTTTACATTTATTACTTTCTTGGTTTATTTCAATGAAGTTGGTCGAAAGTTTGCAATAGGAATATTTATAATTTAGCGCTATATTAGTTTGCAATTTTGGATACCCGGTAATACGAACAAGTACCCATTTGCTGCACTATTTAATGAAAATCATACTATATTTTACTACTTATATTTTAATATGAAGAGATGGAAATGAAAATTTTTATTATATTTACTACTTTGAGTAGTAATTGGTACCTGTTAGTAGATATACAATATTTATTGCAATGAAAACTGAAAATATATTTAATTTATTTCTGCAGAGGATTCCAGTATTTACAAAGGACTCTAGTAGTTTCAAAAGGGACCAGCGCACTGAAATCGTACTTGGGAAAAACAAGCTCTATCTTAGTGAAAAAAATCGTACTGAATTGGCATTGAGCAAATGTGATTCGAAATTTTTGGTCCGTTAGACAACATTTCTCGTATCTCGATGAAAAATTTTGTTTTATTGTAAGAGAAAAAAATCTAGCAAAAATCACTTTTGACAATGCCTAGATCCATCACTACTACTGTATTAAAGTATAAAAATGATAAATATATATAACATATATACCTCCATTGCAACATATTTCAGTAATTTTTCCTGCAAAAATATTCTCCGTATACTTGCGCTGTTTAGCTTTACAAATCTTCTCATTCTTATTCGCAGAAGTTGTTGCGTATTTGATATAACCTGTTATTTTTATTTATTTAGATATCTGCATTTCTTACAAGTTTACACAGTAAAATCGTATACTAATTTGCATCTTCAAATCTTTTATATTTTATTCGATCCATTATTTTAATCCGTGAATATATATATATATATATATCTCATTGATTTGTGTCAAAAAATGTATCTGTTACTTCATTTCAAGGGCATACCTGCTTAGTAGATAATTTAGCATTTGAACACATGATCAAGTAAATTTCAGCCCAAATATTCAGATATAATGTCACTTTCTAACAATTATAAAGTACCCTCAGCCGCGCCTTATATGGAGCAGCATACGTCAAGTGTTGCCACCTAAAATTATATTTTTTTGACCTATATTAATTTACTAAACCATCATTCTTTTTATTAATCTGTTGTCAATATACAGGGGACTGAAGTTTTTACTTTTTCACGTGCTTTTTCACATTCACATTAGTGTATATTCTCTTAGGCTAATCCGATTAGACATTTATAGCAGTGTTTTGGAAAGCTTTTTTCATGTATTTTAAGATTATGCTAACGATTTTTGCCATAAAAATTTGTTTTTTCTCAAACTCGACATTAAAATTGATTTTTTGAAGAAAAAAGCACCACTTTCGAACTTTTTTTCTATTTCAAAAAATAGCTTCTTTTACACTGTTTGAAATCATATCGAAGAAAAATTTGGATAGAAATACTTTCTTGGTCAAATTGAGATCGTTAGTCTCGAGGGTACCACGTTCATGTCACCCAGCGCCCGGGCACGAGTACTGTAAGGTCTAACGTGCCTCTAAACTTAGATTTAACCACGAAGGAATGATAAGGATAATGCTAGCGCGTGTAACAGTGCTATTGTGATTCTCTCCTCCAAATCTTAAACGAATTCAAGACTACTTCTTGTTTACGGAGGTACTACTTCTTACTATTTCTTCATGCATTTAACTATCTCGGGATGATTTTTCGTGTGTATGTATATTATATAATCATTTCATATATCATAATTATAATCATATATTTAATAATCACTAACAATGCGAACAATCAAGAACACAGTCTGAATCATCCCTACAGATAAGTTCTTACTTTTGCTTAGATGCTCTTTTTTTGGTAACCTTAATTTTTTTTTAATTTTTAGGGAAAAATCCGTGTTTTCTCCTAAGGAATCCCGGTTAGGGCAAGATGTGTTCTATTCTAGATATAAATCACTGAATGATGATTTAAAGTACCCAGTATTGTCAGTGCAGTGATTCCGAATGAAGGTGCAACCTATCTTGTCATAGTCATATATATGACTATGATCGTGATATATGAAATGATTATATAATGTACATACACACCAAAAATCATCCCAAGGTAGGTAATGCAAGTTTAGATGCACGTTAGACTTTACAGAACTCGTGCCCGAGCGCTGCGTAAGCTGAACGTGATACCCTTCAGTACCAACATCTTAATTTTACAAAACAAAATTATGAGTGGCACTTTTTCAAAAAATCAATATTAATTTGAAAAAAAATCAAAATGTAAAAAAAGATCATCATCATAGTCTTGAAGTAAACGAGAAGAGCTTTCTAAAACAGCCATATAAAAGCCCAATCAGATAAGCCTAAAAGAAGTTAAACTAACTTAGAGGTGAAAAAGTGAAAAATTCAGGTCCCTGTAATATAATTCAGCCAAGTTTCAACGCGATAAAAAAGTAATTTTAGGTGCAGTCACTTGACGTATTCTGCCCCATATACTTAAGTCACACTGATAAAAAGACAGTAGTATTTGTTCTAAGATTTGATTTCAGACCCATTCCAAGGTAAATAATTGATCTTATTTAAAAGAGATATGATAAAAAATGGAAATACTTTATTCTGAGTTTGAAACTAATTAAAGCTAAACTTGATTTGGGTGAAGTTTCGAAAAGTACTTTGCAACGTCTCGTATGGAGCGGGAATGCACTCCCATCTTTGCTCACTGAAATAATGCAGGTCACATACCTTCCCCTTTCTAACGTTCCGTCGGGAACGGGAAGGTACCCCTGTGACTGGTCACAGAAATAATGTAGTTCACATACCTTCCCCTTTGAAATGTCTCGTAGAAAAAACCAGGATCGGTTCCCGCTTCATCTTACGCGGAGATTTTGGGAGGTATCAGGGCTAAGATGAAGCCTTAAGAAACCGAAAACCGCATTAGGTTGATCTGCAGGACCCGAAACGGAGACGTTTCACTAGAGCTGGTAAAGAAGACAAAGGATGCTAAATTCTTCGGGGAGGCTGTACAGAAGCACTTGAGTGATGTGGGAACCATAAAGATTCTCGTTCCTAAAGTCACACTAGAGCTTCTGGACCTCAACTGTGTCACAACCAAGAAGGATGTGGAGAAAGCACTGAAGAGGAACCTTAGCGAAAAAACAGTAGACGCAAAGGTCTCGGTCACGAAGCCCAACAGGAGAGAGCAGATCTTGACCATCGCCGAGCTTAGCAAGTAGACTGTGAGTAAACTGCTTGAATCCGCCCGCATCAAAGTGAGATGTTTATGATACAAATGTGGTATGGGCAGACATAAAGCAAACGCTTGTACGTCCGAACTGCATTGCGTGCTCTGCAACAGTGTACAGCCAAGACCAGAAAACCTCAATCACATCGATCAGACGCATGCAAGGTTTTTAGACAAACGCTTGACAGAGTCAAACGGTTTAATTTATGTTAAGGATCCTGCAGGTAAACATGCACAGAAGCAAAACAGCATACGATTCCCTAACGCATCTAATGCTGCAAAAGGAAATCGATTTGCTGATCATCAGTGAGCAGTACCAGAACAGGGACACAACATCTTGGGCACGCCATGGAACTGGAAACGGATATGTTTAAATAAGGAGCGAAGGCGTCACACATGTGAGCTGCCACATCACGCCCAATGAGGGTATCGAGGACTTCCAGTAAAAAATAGACCTGCTTGAAGATGCCATCCAGGAAGCTAAAGGCGGAGTGATTGTCATCGGGGATTTTATTGCCGAGGCTGTAGAATGGGGGATGCGTGAAGCAGACATGTGAGTCAAGCGTATAATGGATATGGCAGTAAGACGAGGGCTTCTGGCCATGAATGTGGGGAAAACACGAACTTTCAGATGGGCAGAAAATGTGGGAACGATTCCGGATATTACCTAGGTATCTAAAGGGATAGACTCTCTTATAGAGAACTGGGAGTTTCTGGAAGAATGCACTGGAAGCGACCAACCATACATATTTTTTAATGTAGAAGACAGTCCGAGAACCAGGATGTACCATAATAAAGCCCAAAAGTGGGACCTGGCGAAAATGAATGCAGAGAAATTATCCCTGATATTAGTCACAAGGCAGAATAGTCTGTTGGAAGGATCTGGCATGTGTGCGGCAGCATCTGTGGAAGCCACCATGCGACTCATACACCAAACCTGTGACACCTCGACGCAGCGCGAAATCTCATAAAAAGGGCACAGAAATAGGACCTCAAGCTATTACTGGAATGCAGAAATTTCAGACTTACGGAAAAAGTGTCTAAAATGCAGACGGAAGGCTACTAGGAAAAGGCGAAGAGGCACGAATGAGATCCCAAAACCCACGGATTACAAGCTAGCCAAGTGTTTTCTTCAATAGGAACGAGGTTAACACAAAATAAAAGTGAACAGAGAAAAAATGTGAAATTTAAAATGGATAAGTAATTTATTCAAAAATACAATTGCCTTAGTAGATATCGCTCGAGATGCACTCGACCACGACGCGGTTGAGACTGCCGGAGCCCTCGCCCCTGGCCCACAATTTTCCCTTAGCCAAAGCTAAGCCGTAGCCCCTTCGTTATACAGTTACTTTTGGTTTTCCTCAGGTCTGGGTTTTTCCCAGGTCGCAGATGTCGACGGCCCTGTTGCCGCCCGTCCGGTCCCTTTTACAAAAGGTTATAAATCTATGGCTAATCTCTGGAAGACACGAACTTTATTGTCATCTCGACAATAAAGTTCAAGGCACGTACGAATGCAAAAAAATATACCTACTGGAAGTAATTTCTCCCAATTTCACACCAAGAAAGAGCTAAGAATAGCTATCGAATCAAGCAAGAACCAGAGCTGGACGACACTCCGCCAGGAAGTGGATAGTGAGTCATGAGGCTTAGGATAAAAATTAGTTACTTGAAACCTTGGTGCACTATTAGTGTACGAGTAAATGTAAGCTGAAACCATGTAAAACATCGAAAATGCGGGCTTTCTGACACATTCAATCAGAGAGGAGGACTGAGGATAGTCGTGTTCTCTTTATAAAATAAAAAAGCTCCAGAACCGGATGGAATACGAGCGGAAGCCCTGAAAGTAATAGCTCGCACGTGCTCGCAGATTCTACTTGATATGTTGAACTGCTGCCTCGAAGCTCAAGTTTTTTACGAAATGTGGAAATTCCAGCAGCTAGTCCTGATCAGTAAAGGAAAATAAGATCCGAATTCCTCATCGGCATATAGAACTCTGTGTATGCTGAACACGATCGGCAAACTTTACGAGAAGATGCTAAGCCCTCGACTGCTGTCTGCCGTAAAAGGGGGGGGGATCTCTCCCCGAGGTTGTATAGGTTTAGGAAAGGACGCTCGACATTAAACTCAATCCAAGAAGTATTGGAAACCTAATAATAACATTACGTGTTGGAAACACCTTCAGGTCGGCGAGGTGGACGGAGGATATCATAGCTTTGGAAGGCTTCAAGGTACCAGACCATCTGCTGAGTATATTAAGGAGCTATCTCTCGGATAGAGTCCTTATCTACGACACTCTAGAAGGCCCGAGAAGGAATTGGATCACGGCCAGCGTAGCCCAGGGTTCGATTCTTGGTCCAGACCTCTGAAATGTGTCTTACGATGGCATCTTGAGAATAGAGATACCGCACGACACATATCTCACAGGATACGCAGATGATATACTAGATGTATGTAATTGCGACGAGAACCACGAAGGAACTCCAGTGGAACTTGAACCAAATCATGGGACGCGTGGACGGGTGGATGGAAGAACACGGGCTCCATCTGGCTTCAGAGAAAATCGAACTCGTGCTGATCAAGGAAAAAGCACATCCTCACGAAAATTCCGGTGCAGGTAGGACCGGTAGGATACAGCCAAGAAAGCCATGAAGCACCTTGGCACTCAGAAAGTTTATGCCCAATGTACATGACCCGAGATCAAGCAAGTGCCAACTCCTAATGACGGTGGCCCAGTCCATCATGTTCTATGAAGCGGAAATATAGGCAGATGTGCTAAAGCAGAAGAAGTATAGACGGCACATGGCTGCCTTGGAAGAATGGAGGAATAAAAACAACACTGGAATAGCGACCACAGAGGAAGATGGGCCGCAAGTCTGATTCCACAGCTGAGTACACAGCTTGACCGTAATCACGGAGAGTCCAGCTACCATTCAACACAATTCTTCTCTGGGCACGGATATTTCATAAGAGAGGAAAAGCAAGGAGCTCGAGATGTGTGTATTGTCAGCCAGAACTCGACGATGTACACCACATATTTTTTGCATGCGAGCGATGGGCAGTTTTTAGACACAGTCTGGAAAGTGAATGAGGAGAAATCACACCTGACAACATAATCAGTGTGATGCTTGAGGGTGAACATCAGTGAGGCAAGGTAGCTGACTACATCTAAACTGTCTTTGCGCGACGTGGTCGCGCTGATGAGGACGATGCGCACATCTTGGTTGGCAAGAAAACGGCACCCCCTGAAGTAATCCGAAACCGGTTCCGGAAGGAGATCTGCTAAGAAGAAAAGCATGGTGTTTTTTTAGTTGGTAAAATCCTCCACATTACCTAAAAGTGCGGACCCTTCTTTAGTGCCGTTTGAAGGTTTTTTCACCATTCCAGTAACAAAATAAATACCTTCTCCTTTCCAACTTCTTGCGAGGACACAGAAGAAACATGAAATTTATATAGATTCTTGTGGTTTTGACCTCGAAAATCGAATTTTCGGGTATTTTAACCATTATTTTCATAATCAGCGAGTCAACATAAGTAAGTATATGCAGTTTCAAATTAATCGGAGGTAAGCACTTTTCGGAACTTTATCCCTTGATTTAATTATTTAATAATTGGGTGTTACTTACCAATAGAATTTAGGAAAACAGCCAAGGTTAAAAAGAGAACACAAACAGCGATCTTCATTTTCCTAAGAAGCCTATATAAATTAAGGATATCCGAAATTCTGTTTCTCAATTTCTAGATTGCTAAAGAATGTAATAAGGTCAACAATCCGCAAAGGAGTGAAACAAGTAAAGTTATATACTAGCCGTTATCTTATTCTCCTTCCAAGTGCAAGCAAATTTTCTAAGTCGTATATTATAAAGTATTTCATCATTCACTCGTACAAGGCAAAAAATTATATGTATCCGTGAGAGGCCGTTCAAGTTTAACGTAACGCACTTAAGGGGGGGGGGGGGGGATGGAATTAGTAAATCAAATATCTACTACCACTACTACTACGCTGGAATCTTTATATACCGCAAGTCTCGGGCATGGCCTACAGCCTGACAAAAGCTTCGATAAGATAAAGGATCTCCGAACGTAAACAGTCAGGGCCGTGTAAACCATTTCAAGTAGGAATACATATGATAATAGGCGAAATATGCGTGCGAGTGTTTGCAATGCCCGCTTTGTAGTTACGGAACTGCCCTACTCGGTTGAGCTCATAGCACCTCTCTCTTATGCACGAATGCTGCCGGTGGAAATTCTGAGAAGGAGGTATATCAAGGGACGTTATATCAAGATTCCAGTGTACGACTATTTGGTCGCACGGAAAAAATTACCATAACAAATTATTATTTTTTGTTTTGCACTTAAATTTCTACACTCGAAACAACGGTCGATGAAAATATGTTCTCGTCTGAAGAATAATATCCTGAGACAATGTATGGCCTTTTAACAATATAATTAGAATTGTTTACAAAAAATTTATAAGCTAATTTACAATTATAGCCTATTTTACAGTTTGCATTCAGAAACAAGTTTAAACATTCTTAAAAAAATTTGAGAAACTAACCTTGAGAAATTTTTGAGAATAAAGATAATAATATTTTCATGGGAAATAAATTTTATGCGATTTAATAACTAAGAATAATGTTTACGTTTATATTTTATTTTCTTAACTTAAAATGTTTATTTTCAAAAATATATCAATGATTCAATACATTTTAAAATTTATTAAGAAGAGGAAGGAAGTGACATATTTAATAATTTCGTTGAATTTAACAAAAAAATTTAATGAATGAAAATCGCTAAAGAAATAATATAATTGGTAGATATGTCTGTCAATTAAACTTTTTTAGCAGAATTATTATTACATCTCATTTTCGTCTCAGGCTGAAGATGGTTACAGCCCAATATGTCGAAGGAATTTTTGGTTAAATTTCGATTATTGAATAGTCTTCACGGGGCTGTCACAGTATATATCATCAGTCACGGATGAATTTATGTAATGCAATCCAGTGATCTAATAAGAACAGTGTGCTTAATTTGACATGTTGGGCAAAGCCTGGTTTTTTACCGCATCATTCACGGGCTGGGTTGCAGTCCAGTGCATGGTGGGATCCGAACCACCAGAACCTCGGTAAAGGTACATAAAAAATTTTCCAGAGGTACTATTATTATTTAGTATATATATTATTATTATATATGATTTATTACAATTACTATTATTATTAGGATATTACCCTGGTGGAAAAATCTTCCTGTATTTTTTCCGCGGCCTTTCTGCAATCACGTTTGCAGATAAATGCAGATAAATCTTCCTTCCTTAATCTGCAAAACTCCCCAATTTCTCTGCTAATTTTGTCTCACGGATATTTGCGTGAAAATTAGTATGCAGAGAAAAATTGTTTGCAGCGAAATGCAGAGAATCTCAGCATTTCTCTGTCTATCTTCTGCAAGTTCTCTGTAAATTAGGTGTGACGGAGATTTGCAGGAAAAAGTACCATGTAGAAAGAAACATTTGCAGACGAATGCAGGGAAGCTCTGCTTTTTCCTACAATTTCTCTTCAAACTAGGTCTTACCGAGATTTGCAAGAAAAGA